>CALUEK010000336.1:0-30507 GCA_944039245.1 Nebria salina | reverse complement strand
TTAGTTAGTTTAGTTAGTTTAGTTAGTTTAGTTAGTTTAGTTAGTTTAGTTAGTTTAGTTAGTTTAGTTAGTTTAGTTAGTTTAGTTAGTTTAGTTAGTTTAGTTAGTTTAGTTAGTTTAGTTAGTTTAGTTAGTTTAGTTAGTTTAGTTAGTTTAGTTAGTTTAGTTAGTTTAGTTAGTTTAGTTAGTTTAGTTAGTTTAGTTAGTTAAGTTAGTTTAGTTAGTTTAGTTAGTTTAGTTAGTTTAGTTAGTTTAGTTAGTTTAGTTAGTTTAGTTAGTTTAGTTAGTTTAGTTAGTTTAGTTAGTTTAGTTAGTTTAGTTAGTTTAGTTAGTTTAGTTAGTTTAGTTAGTTTAGTTAGTTTAGTTAGTTTAGTTTAGTTAGTTTAGTTAGTTTAGTTAGTTTAGTTAGTTTAGTTAGTTTAGTTAGTTTAGTTAGTTTAGTTAGTTTAGTTAGTTTAGTTAGTTTAGTTAGTTTAGTTAGTTTAGTTAGTTTAGTTAGTTTAGTTAGTTTAGTTAGTTTAGTTAGTTTAGTTAGTTTAGTTAGTTTAGTTAGTTTAGTTAGTTTAGTTAGTTTAGTTAGTTTAGTTAGTTTAGTTAGTTTAGTTAGTTTAGTTAGTTTAGTTAGTTTAGTTAGTTTAGTTAGTTTAGTTAGTTTAGTTAGTTTAGTTAGTTTAGTTAGTTTAGTTAGTTTAGTTAGTTTAGTTAGTTTAGTTAGTTTAGTTAGTTTAGTTAGTTTAGTTAGTTTAGTTAGTTTAGTTAGTTTAGTTAGTTTAGTTAGTTTAGTTAGTTTAGTTAGTTTAGTTAGTTTAGTTAGTTTAGTTAGTTTAGTTAGTTTAGTTTTAGTTAGTTTAGTTAGTTTAGTTAGTTTAGTTAGTTTAGTTAGTTTAGTTAGTTTAGTTAGTTTAGTTAGTTTAGTTAGTTTAGTTAGTTTAGTTAGTTTAGTTAGTTTAGTTAGTTTAGTTAGTTTAGTTAGTTTAGTTAGTTTAGTTAGTTTAGTTAGTTTAGTTAGTTTAGTTAGTTTAGTTAGTTTAGTTAGTTTAGTTAGTTTAGTTAGTTTAGTTAGTTTAGTTAGTTTAGTTAGTTTAGTTAGTTTAGTTAGTTTAGTTAGTTTAGTTAGTTTAGTTAGTTTAGTTAGTTTAGTTAGTTTAGTTAGTTTAGTTAGTTTAGTTAGTTTAGTTAGTTTAGTTAGTTTAGTTAGTTTAGTTAGTTTAGTTAGTTTAGTTAGTTTAGTTAGTTTAGTTAGTTTAGTTAGTTTAGTTAGTTTAGTTAGTTTAGTTAGTTTAGTTAGTTAGTTTAGTTAGTTTAGTTAGTTTAGTTAGTTTAGTTAGTTTAGTTAGTTTAGTTAGTTTAGTTAGTTTAGTTAGTTTAGTTAGTTTAGTTAGTTTAGTTAGTTTAGTTAGTTTAGTTAGTTTAGTTAGTTTAGTTAGTTTAGTTAGTTTAGTTAGTTTAGTTAGTTTAGTTAGTTTAGTTAGTTTAGTTAGTTTAGTTAGTTTAGTTAGTTTAGTTAGTTTAGTTAGTTTAGTTAGTTTAGTTAGTTTAGTTAGTTTAGTTAGTTTAGTTAGTTTAGTTAGTTTAGTTAGTTTAGTTAGTTTAGTTAGTTTAGTTAGTTTAGTTAGTTTAGTTAGTTTAGTTAGTTTAGTTAGTTTAGTTAGTTTAGTTAGTTTAGTTAGTTTAGTTAGTTTAGTTAGTTTAGTTAGTTTAGTTAGTTTAGTTAGTTTAGTTAGTTTAGTTAGTTTAGTTAGTTTAGTTAGTTTAGTTAGTTTAGTTAGTTTAGTTAGTTTAGTTAGTTTAGTTAGTTTAGTTAGTTTAGTTAGTTTAGTTAGTTTAGTTAGTTTAGTTAGTTTAGTTAGTTTAGTTAGTTTAGTTAGTTTAGTTAGTTTAGTTAGTTTAGTTAGTTTAGTTAGTTTAGTTAGTTTAGTTAGTTTAGTTAGTTTAGTTAGTTTAGTTAGTTTAGTTAGTTTAGTTAGTTTAGTTAGTTTAGTTAGTTTAGTTAGTTTAGTTAGTTTAGTTAGTTTAGTTAGTTTAGTTAGTTTAGTTAGTTTAGTTAGTTTAGTTAGTTTAGTTAGTTTAGTTAGTTTAGTTAGTTTAGTTAGTTTAGTTAGTTTAGTTAGTTTAGTTAGTTTAGTTAGTTTAGTTAGTTTAGTTAGTTTAGTTAGTTTAGTTAGTTTAGTTAGTTTAGTTAGTTTAGTTAGTTTAGTTAGTTTAGTTAGTTTAGTTAGTTTAGTTAGTTTAGTTAGTTTAGTTAGTTTAGTTAGTTTTAGTTAGTTTAGTTAGTTTAGTTAGTTTAGTTAGTTTAGTTAGTTTAGTTAGTTTAGTTAGTTTAGTTAGTTTAGTTAGTTTAGTTAGTTTAGTTAGTTTAGTTAGTTTAGTTAGTTTTAGTTAGTTTAGTTAGTTTAGTTAGTTTAGTTAGTTTAGTTAGTTTAGTTAGTTTAGTTAGTTTAGTTAGTTTAGTTAGTTTAGTTAGTTCAGTTAGTTTAGTTAGTTTAGTTAGTTTAGTTAGTTTAGTTAGTTTAGTTAGTTTAGTTAGTTTAGTTAGTTTAGTTAGTTTAGTTAGTTTAGTTAGTTTAGTTAGTTTAGTTAGTTTAGTTAGTTTAGTTAGTTTAGTTAGTTTAGTTAGTTTAGTTAGTTTAGTTAGTTTAGTTAGTTTAGTTAGTTTAGTTAGTTTAGTTAGTTTAGTTAGTTTAGTTAGTTTAGTTAGTTTAGTTAGTTTAGTTAGTTTAGTTAGTTTAGTTAGTTTAGTTAGTTTAGTTAGTTTAGTTAGTTTAGTTAGTTTAGTTAGTTTAGTTAGTTTAGTTAGTTTAGTTAGTTTAGTTAGTTTAGTTAGTTTAGTTAGTTTAGTTAGTTTAGTTAGTTTAGTTAGTTTAGTTAGTTTAGTTAGTTTAGTTAGTTTAGTTAGTTTAGTTAGTTTAGTTAGTTTAGTTAGTTTAGTTAGTTTAGTTAGTTTAGTTAGTTTAGTTAGTTTAGTTAGTTTAGTTAGATTAGTTAGTTTAGTTAGTTTAGTTAGTTTAGTTAGTTTAGTTAGTTTAGTTAGTTTAGTTAGTTTAGTTAGTTTAGTTAGTTTAGTTAGTTTAGTTAGTTTAGTTAGTTTAGTTAGTTTAGTTAGTTTAGTTAGTTTAGTTAGTTTAGTTAGTTTAGTGAGTTTAGTTAGTTTAGTTAGTTTAGTTAGTTTAGTTAGTTTAGTTAGTTTAGTTAGTTTAGTTAGTTTAGTTAGTTTAGTTAGTTTAGTTAGTTTAGTTAGTTTAGTTAGTTTAGTTAGTTTAGTTAGTTTAGTTAGTTTAGTTAGTTTAGTTAGTTTAGTTAGTTTAGTTAGTTTAGTTAGTTTAGTTAGTTTAGTTAGTTTAGTTAGTTTAGTTAGTTTAGTTAGTTTAGTTAGTTTAGTTAGTTTAGTTAGTTTAGTTAGTTTAGTTAGTTTAGTTAGTTTAGTTAGTTTAGTTAGTTTAGTTAGTTTAGTTAGTTTAGTTAGTTTAGTTAGTTTAGTTAGTTTAGTTAGTTTAGTTAGTTTAGTTAGTTTAGTTAGTTTAGTTAGTTTAGTTAGTTTAGTTAGTTTAGTTAGTTTAGTTAGTTTAGTTAGTTTAGTTAGTTTAGTTAGTTTAGTTAGTTTAGTTAGTTTAGTTAGTTTAGTTAGTTTAGTTAGTTTAGTTAGTTTAGTTAGTTTAGTTAGTTTAGTTAGTTTAGTTAGTTTAGTTAGTTTAGTTAGTTTAGTTAGTTTAGTTAGTTTAGTTAGTTTAGTTAGTTTAGTTAGTTTAGTTAGTTTAGTTAGTTTAGTTAGTTTAGTTAGTTTAGTTAGTTTAGTTAGTTTAGTTAGTTTAGTTAGTTTAGTTAGTTTAGTTAGTTTAGTTAGTTTAGTTAGTTTAGTTAGTTTAGTTAGTTTAGTTAGTTTAGTTAGTTTAGTTAGTTTAGTTAGTTTAGTTAGTTTAGTTAGTTTAGTTAGTTTAGTTAGTTTAGTTAGTTTAGTTAGTTTAGTTAGTTTAGTTAGTTTAGTTAGTTTAGTTAGTTTAGTTAGTTTAGTTAGTTTAGTTAGTTTAGTTAGTTTAGTTAGTTTAGTTAGTTTAGTTAGTTTAGTTAGTTTAGTTAGTTTAGTTAGTTTAGTTAGTTTAGTTAGTTTAGTTAGTTTAGTTAGTTTAGTTAGTTTAGTTAGTTTAGTTAGTTTAGTTAGTTTAGTTAGTTTAGTTAGTTTAGTTAGTTTAGTTAGTTTAGTTAGTTTAGTTAGTTTAGTTAGTTTAGTTAGTTTAGTTAGTTTAGTTAGTTTAGTTAGTTTAGTTAGTTTAGTTAGTTTAGTTAGTTTAGTTAGTTTAGTTAGTTTAGTTAGTTTAGTTAGTTTAGTTAGTTTAGTTAGTTTAGTTAGTTTAGTTAGTTTAGTTAGTTTAGTTAGTTTAGTTAGTTTAGTTAGTTTAGTTAGTTTAGTTAGTTTAGTTAGTTTAGTTAGTTTAGTTAGTTTAGTTAGTTTAGTTAGTTTAGTTAGTTTAGTTAGTTTAGTTAGTTTAGTTAGTTTAGTTAGTTTAGTTAGTTTAGTTAGTTTAGTTAGTTTAGTTAGTTTAGTTAGTTTAGTTAGTTTAGTTAGTTTAGTTAGTTTCGTTAGTTTAGTTAGTTTAGTTAGTTTAGTTAGTTTAGTTAGTTTAGTTAGTTTAGTTAGTTTAGTTAGTTTAGTTAGTTTAGTTAGTTTAGTTAGTTTAGTTAGTTTAGTTAGTTTAGTTAGTTTAGTTAGTTTAGTTAGTTTAGTTAGTTTAGTTAGTTTAGTTAGTTTAGTTAGTTTAGTTAGTTTAGTTAGTTTAGTTAGTTTAGTTAGTTTAGTTAGTTTAGTTAGTTTAGTTAGTTTAGTTAGTTTAGTTAGTTTAGTTAGTTTAGTTAGTTTAGTTAGTTTAGTTAGTTTAGTTAGTTTAGTTAGTTTAGTTAGTTTAGTTAGTTTAGTTAGTTTAGTTAGTTTAGTTAGTTTAGTTAGTTTAGTTAGTTTAGTTAGTTTAGCTAGTTTAGTTAGTTTAGTTAGTTTAGTTAGTTTAGTTAGTTTAGTTAGTTTAGTTAGTTTAGTTAGCTTAGTTAGTTTAGTTAGTTTAGTTAGTTTAGTTAGTTTAGTTAGTTTAGTTAGTTTCGTTAGTTTAGTTAGTTTAGTTAGTTTAGTTAGTTTAGTTAGTTTAGTTAGTTTAGTTAGTTTAGTTAGTTTAGTTAGTTTAGTTAGTTTAGTTAGTTTAGTTAGTTTAGTTAGTTTAGTTAGTTTAGTTAGTTTAGTTAGTTTAGTTAGTTTAGTTAGTTTAGTTAGTTTAGTTAGTTTAGTTAGTTTAGTTAGTTTAGTTAGTTTAGTTAGTTTAGTTAGTTTAGTTAGTTTAGTTAGTTTAGTTAGTTTAGTTAGTTTAGTTAGTTTAGTTAGTTTAGTTAGTTTAGTTAGTTTAGTTAGTTTAGTTAGTTTAGTTAGTTTAGTTAGTTTAGTTAGTTTAGTTAGTTTAGTTAGTTTAGTTAGTTTAGTTAGTTTAGTTAGTTTAGTTAGTTTAGTTAGTTTAGTTAGTTTAGTTAGTTTAGTTAGTTTAGTTAGTTTAGTTAGTTTAGTTAGTTTAGTTAGTTTAGTTAGTTTAGTTAGTTTAGTTAGTTTAGTTAGTTTAGTTAGTTTAGTTAGTTTAGTTAGTTTAGTTAGTTTAGTTAGTTTAGTTAGTTTAGTTAGTTTAGTTAGTTTAGTTAGTTTAGTTAGTTTAGTTAGTTTAGTTAGTTTAGTTAGTTTAGTTAGTTTAGTTAGTTTAGTTAGTTTAGTTAGTTTAGTTAGTTTAGTTAGTTTAGTTAGTTTAGTTAGTTTAGTTAGTTTAGTTAGTTTAGTTAGTTTAGTTAGTTTAGTTAGTTTAGTTAGTTTAGTTAGTTTAGTTAGTTTAGTTAGTTTAGTTAGTTTAGTTAGTTTAGTTAGTTTAGTTAGTTTAGTTAGTTTAGTTAGTTTAGTTAGTTTAGTTAGTTTAGTTAGTTTAGTTAGTTTAGTTAGTTTAGTTAGTTTAGTTAGTTTAGTTAGTTTAGTTAGTTTAGTTAGTTTAGTTAGTTTAGTTAGTTTAGTTAGTTTAGTTAGTTTAGTTAGTTTAGTTAGTTTAGTTAGTTTAGTTAGTTTAGTTAGTTTAGTTAGTTTAGTTAGTTTAGTTAGTTTAGTTAGTTTAGTTAGTTTAGTTAGTTTAGTTAGTTTAGTTAGTTTAGTTAGTTTAGTTAGTTTAGTTAGTTTAGTTAGTTTAGTTAGTTTAGTTAGTTTAGTTAGTTTAGTTAGTTTAGTTAGTTTAGTTAGTTTAGTTAGTTTAGTTAGTTTAGTTAGTTTAGTTAGTTTAGTTAGTTTAGTTAGTTTAGTTACTTTAGTTAGTTTAGTTAGTTTAGTTAGTTTAGTTAGTTTAGTTAGTTTAGTTAGTTTAGTTAGTTTAGTTAGTTTAGTTAGTTTAGTTAGTTTAGTTAGTTTAGTTAGTTTAGTTAGTTTAGTTAGTTTAGTTAGTTTAGTTAGTTTAGTTAGTTTAGTTAGTTTAGTTAGTTTAGTTAGTTTAGTTAGTTTAGTTAGTTTAGTTAGTTTAGTTAGTATAGTTAGTTTAGTTAGTTTAGTTAGTTTAGTTAGTTTAGTTAGTTTAGTTAGTTTAGTTAGTTTAGTTAGTTTAGTTAGTTTAGTTAGTTTAGTTAGTTTAGTTAGTTTAGTTAGTTTAGTTAGTTTAGTTAGTTTAGTTAGTTTAGTTAGTTTAGTTAGTTTAGTTAGTTTAGTTAGTTTAGTTAGTTTAGTTAGTTTAGTTAGTTTAGTTAGTTTAGTTAGTTTAGTTAGTTTAGTTAGTTTAGTTAGTTTAGTTAGTTTAGTTAGTTTAGTTAGTTTAGTTAGTTTAGTTAGTTTAGTTAGTTTAGTTAGTTTAGTTAGTTTAGTTAGTTTAGTTAGTTTAGTTAGTTTAGTTAGTTTAGTTAGTTTAGTTAGTTTAGTTAGTTTAGTTAGTTTAGTTAGTTTAGTTAGTTTAGTTAGTTTAGTTAGTTTAGTTAGTTTAGTTAGTTTAGTTAGTTTAGTTAGTTTAGTTAGTTTAGTTAGTTTAGTTAGTTTAGTTAGTTTAGTTAGTTTAGTCAGTTTAGTTAGTTTAGTTAGTTTAGTTAGTTTAGTTAGTTTAGTTAGTTTAGTTAGTTTAGTTAGTTTAGTTAGTTTAGTTAGTTTAGTTAGTTTAGTTAGTTTAGTTAGTTTAGTTAGTTTAGTTAGTTTAGTTAGTTTAGTTAGTTTAGTTAGTTTAGTTAGTTTAGTTAGTTTAGTTAGTTTAGTTAGTTTAGTTAGTTTAGTTAGTTTAGTTAGTTTAGTTAGTTTAGTTAGTTTAGTTAGTTTAGTTAGTTTAGTTAGTTTAGTTAGTTTAGTTAGTTTAGTTAGTTTAGTTAGTTTAGTTAGTTTAGTTAGTTTAGTTAGTTTAGTTAGTTTAGTTAGTTTAGTTAGTTTAGTTAGTTTAGTTAGTTTAGTTAGTTTAGTTAGTTTAGTTAGTTTAGTTAGTTTAGTTAGTTTAGTTAGTTTAGTTAGTTTAGTTAGTTTAGTTAGTTTAGTTAGTTTAGTTAGTTTAGTTAGTTTAGTTAGTTTAGTTAGTTTAGTTAGTTTAGTTAGTTTAGTTAGTTTAGTTAGTTTAGTTAGTTTAGTTAGTTTAGTTAGTTTAGTTAGTTTAGTTAGTTTAGTTAGTTTAGTTAGTTTAGTTAGTTTAGTTAGTTTAGTTAGTTTAGTTAGTTTAGTTAGTTTAGTTAGTTTAGTTAGTTTAGTTAGTTTAGTTAGTTTAGTTAGTTTAGTTAGTTTAGTTAGTTTAGTTAGTTTAGTTAGTTTAGTTAGTTTAGTTAGTTTAGTTAGTTTAGTTAGTTTAGTTAGTTTAGTTAGTTTAGTTAGTTTAGTTAGTTTAGTTAGTTTAGTTAGTTTAGTTAGTTTAGTTAGTTTAGTTAGTTTAGTTAGTTTAGTTAGTTTAGTTAGTTTAGTTAGTTTAGTTAGTTTAGTTAGTTTAGTTAGTTTAGTTAGTTTAGTTAGTTTAGTTAGTTTAGTTAGTTTAGTTAGTTTAGTTAGTTTAGTTAGTTTAGTTAGTTTAGTTAGTTTAGTTAGATTAGTTAGTTTAGTTAGTTTAGTTAGTTTAGTTAGTTTAGTTAGTTTAGTTAGTTTAGTTAGTTTAGTTAGTTTAGTTAGTTTAGTTAGTTTAGTTAGTTTAGTTAGTTTAGTTAGTTTAGTTAGTTTAGTTAGTTTAGTTAGTTTAGTTAGTTTAGTTAGTTTAGTTAGTTTAGTTAGTTTAGTTAGTTTAGTTAGTTTAGTTAGTTTAGTTAGTTTAGTTAGTTTAGTTAGTTTAGTTAGTTTAGTTAGTTTAGTTAGTTTAGTTAGTTTAGTTAGTTTAGTTAGTTTAGTTAGTTTAGTTAGTTTAGTTAGTTTAGTTAGTTTAGTTAGTTTAGTTAGTTTAGTTAGTTTAGTTAGTTTAGTTAGTTTAGTTAGTTTAGTTAGTTTAGTTAGTTTAGTTAGTTTAGTTAGTTTAGTTAGTTTAGTTAGTTTAGTTAGTTTAGTTAGTTTAGTTAGTTTAGTTAGTTTAGTTAGTTTAGTTAGTTTAGTTAGTTTAGTTAGTTTAGTTAGTTTAGTTAGTTTAGTTAGTTTAGTTAGTTTAGTTAGTTTAGTTAGTTTAGTTAGTTTAGTTAGTTTAGTTAGTTTAGTTAGTTTAGTTAGTTTAGTTAGTTTAGTTAGTTTAGTTAGTTTAGTTAGTTTAGTTAGTTTAGTTAGTTTAGTTAGTTTAGTTAGTTTAGTTAGTTTAGTTAGTTTAGTTAGTTTAGTTAGTTTAGTTAGTTTAGTTAGTTTAGTTAGTTTAGTTAGTTTAGTTAGTTTAGTTAGTTTAGTTAGTTTAGTTAGTTTAGTTAGTTTAGTTAGTTTAGTTAGTTTAGTTAGTTTAGTTAGTTTAGTTAGTTTAGTTAGTTTAGTTAGTTTAGTTAGTTTAGTTAGTTTAGTTAGTTTAGTTAGTTTAGTTAGTTTAGTTAGTTTAGTTAGTTTAGTTAGTTTAGTTAGTTTAGTTAGTTTAGTTAGTTTAGTTAGTTTAGTTAGTTTAGTTAGTTTAGTTAGTTTAGTTAGTTTAGTTAGTTTAGTTAGTTTAGTTAGTTTAGTTAGTTTAGTTAGTTTAGTTAGTTTAGTTAGTTTAGTTAGTTTAGTTAGTTTAGTTAGTTTAGTTAGTTTAGTTAGTTTAGTTAGTTTAGTTAGTTTAGTTAGTTTAGTTAGTTTAGTTAGTTTAGTTAGTTTAGTTAGTTTAGTTAGTTTAGTTAGTTTAGTTAGTTTAGTTAGTTTAGTTAGTTTAGTTAGTTTAGTTAGTTTAGTTAGTTTAGTTAGTTTAGTTAGTTTAGTTAGTTTAGTTAGTTTAGTTAGTTTAGTTAGTTTAGTTAGTTTAGTTAGTTTAGTTAGTTTAGTTAGTTTAGTTAGTTTAGTTAGTTTAGTTAGTTTAGTTAGTTTAGTTAGTTTAGTTAGTTTAGTTAGTTTAGTTAGTTTAGTTAGTTTAGTTAGTTTAGTTAGTTTAGTTAGTTTAGTTAGTTTAGTTAGTTTAGTTAGTTTAGTTAGTTTAGTTAGTTTAGTTAGTTTAGTTAGTTTAGTTAGTTTAGTTAGTTTAGTTAGTTTAGTTAGTTTAGTTAGTTTAGTTAGTTTAGTTAGTTTAGTTAGTTTAGTTAGTTTAGTTAGTTTAGTTAGTTTAGTTAGTTTAGTTAGTTTAGTTAGTTTAGTTAGTTTAGTTAGTTTAGTTAGTTTAGTTAGTTTAGTTAGTTTAGTTAGTTTAGTTAGTTTAGTCAGTTTAGTTAGTTTAGTTAGTTTAGTTAGTTTAGTTAGTTTAGTTAGTTTAGTCAGTTTAGTTAGTTTAGTTAGTTTAGTTAGTTTAGTTAGTTTAGTTAGTTTAGTTAGTTTAGTTAGTTTAGTTAGTTTAGTTAGTTTAGTTAGTTTAGTTAGTTTAGTTAGTTTAGTTAGTTTAGTTAGTTTAGTTAGTTTAGTTAGTTTAGTTAGTTTAGTTAGTTTAGTTAGTTTAGTTAGTTTAGTTAGTTTAGTTAGTTTAGTTAGTTTAGTTAGTTTAGTTAGTTTAGTTAGTTTAGTTAGTTTAGTTAGTTTAGTTAGTTTAGTTAGTTTAGTTAGTTTAGTTAGTTTAGTTAGTTTAGTTAGTTTAGTTAGTTTAGTTAGTTTAGTTAGTTTAGTTAGTTTAGTTAGTTTAGTTAGTTTAGTTAGTTTAGTTAGTTTAGTTAGTTTAGTTAGTTTAGTTAGTTTAGTTAGTTTAGTTAGTTTAGTTAGTTTAGTTAGTTTAGTTAGTTTAGTTAGTTTAGTTAGTTTAGTTAGTTTAGTTAGTTTAGTTAGTTTAGTTAGTTTAGTTAGTTTAGTTAGTTTAGTTAGTTTAGTTAGTTTAGTTAGTTTAGTTAGTTTAGTTAGTTTAGTTAGTTTAGTTAGTTTAGTTAGTTTAGTTAGTTTAGTTAGTTTAGTTAGTTTAGTTAGTTTAGTTAGTTTAGTTAGTTTAGTTAGTTTAGTTAGTTTAGTTAGTTTAGTTAGTTTAGTTAGTTTAGTTAGTTTAGTTAGTTTAGTTAGTTTAGTTAGTTTAGTTAGTTTAGTTAGTTTAGTTAGTTTAGTTAGTTTAGTTAGTTTAGTTAGTTTAGTTAGTTTAGTTAGTTTAGTTAGTTTAGTTAGTTTAGTTAGTTTAGTTAGTTTAGTTAGTTTAGTTAGTTTAGTTAGTTTAGTTAGTTTAGTTAGTTTAGTTAGTTTAGTTAGTTTAGTTAGTTTAGTTAGTTTAGTTAGTTTAGTTAGTTTAGTTAGTTTAGTTAGTTTAGTTAGTTTAGTTAGTTTAGTTAGTTTAGTTAGTTTAGTTAGTTTAGTTAGTTTAGTTAGTTTAGTTAGTTTAGTTAGTTTAGTTAGTTTAGTTAGTTTAGTTAGTTTAGTTAGTTTAGTTAGTTTAGTTAGTTTAGTTAGTTTAGTTAGTTTAGTTAGTTTAGTTAGTTTAGTTAGTTTAGTTAGTTTAGTTAGTTTAGTTAGTTTAGTTAGTTTAGTTAGTTTAGTTAGTTTAGTTAGTTTAGTTAGTTTAGTTAGTTTAGTTAGTTTAGTTAGTTTAGTTAGTTTAGTTAGTTTAGTTAGTTTAGTTAGTTTAGTTAGTTTAGTTAGTTTAGTTAGTTTAGTTAGTTTAGTTAGTTTAGTTAGTTTAGTTAGTTTAGTTAGTTTAGTTAGTTTAGTTAGTTTAGTTAGTTTAGTTAGTTTAGTTAGTTTAGTTAGTTTAGTTAGTTTAGTTAGTTTAGTTAGTTTAGTTAGTTTAGTTAGTTTAGTTAGTTTAGTTAGTTTAGTTAGTTTAGTTAGTTTAGTTAGTTTAGTTAGTTTAGTTAGTTTAGTTAGTTTAGTTAGTTTAGTTAGTTTAGTTAGTTTAGTTAGTTTAGTTAGTTTAGTTAGTTTAGTTAGTTTAGTTAGTTTAGTTAGTTTAGTTAGTTTAGTTAGTTTAGTTAGTTTAGTTAGTTTAGTTAGTTTAGTTAGTTTAGTTAGTTTAGTTAGTTTAGTTAGTTTAGTTAGTTTAGTTAGTTTAGTTAGTTTAGTTAGTTTAGCTAGTTTAGTTAGTTTAGTTAGTTTAGTTAGTTTAGTTAGTTTAGTTAGTTTAGTTAGTTTAGTTAGTTTAGTTAGTTTAGTTAGTTTAGTTAGTTTAGTTAGTTTAGTTAGTTTAGTTAGTTTAGTTAGTTTAGTTAGTTTAGTTAGTTTAGTTAGTTTAGTTAGTTTAGTTAGTTTAGTTAGTTTAGTTAGTTTAGTTAGTTTAGTTAGTTTAGTTAGTTTAGTTAGTTTAGTTAGTTTAGTTAGTTTAGTTAGTTTAGTTAGTTTAGTTAGTTTAGTTAGTTTAGTTAGTTTAGTTAGTTTAGTTAGTTTAGTTAGTTTAGTTAGTTTAGTTAGTTTAGTTAGTTTAGTTAGTTTAGTTAGTTTAGTTAGTTTAGTTAGTTTAGTTAGTTTAGTTAGTTTAGTTAGTTTAGTTAGTTTAGTTAGTTTAGTTAGTTTAGTTAGTTTAGTTAGTTTAGTTAGTTTAGTTAGTTTAGTTAGTTTAGTTAGTTTAGTTAGTTTAGTTAGTTTAGTTAGTTTAGTTAGTTTAGTTAGTTTAGTTAGTTTAGTTAGTTTAGTTAGTTTAGTTAGTTTAGTTAGTTTAGTTAGTTTAGTTAGTTTAGTTAGTTTAGTTAGTTTAGTTAGTTTAGTTAGTTTAGTTAGTTTAGTTAGTTTAGTTAGTTTAGTTAGTTTAGTTAGTTTAGTTAGTTTAGTTAGTTTAGTTAGTTTAGTTAGTTTAGTTAGTTTAGTTAGTTTAGTTAGTTTAGTTAGTTTAGTTAGTTTAGTTAGTTTAGTTAGTTTAGTTAGTTTAGTTAGTTTAGTTAGTTTAGTTAGTTTAGTTAGTTTAGTTAGTTTAGTTAGTTTAGTTAGTTTAGTTAGTTTAGTTAGTTTAGTTAGTTTAGTTAGTTTAGTTAGTTTAGTTAGTTTAGTTAGTTTAGTTAGTTTAGTTAGTTTAGTTAGTTTAGTTAGTTTAGTTAGTTTAGTTAGTTTAGTTAGTTTAGTTAGTTTAGTTAGTTTAGTTAGTTTAGTTAGTTTAGTTAGTTTAGTTAGTTTAGTTAGTTTAGTTAGTTTAGTTAGTTTAGTTAGTTTAGTTAGTTTAGTTAGTATAGTTAGTTTAGTTAGTTTAGTTAGTTTAGTTAGTTTAGTTAGTTTAGTTAGTTTAGTTAGTTTAGTTAGTTTAGTTAGTTTAGTTAGTTTAGTTAGTTTAGTTAGTTTAGTTAGTTTAGTTAGTTTAGTTAGTTTAGTTAGTTTAGTTAGTTTAGTTAGTTTAGTTAGTTTAGTTAGTTTAGTTAGTTTAGTTAGTTTAGTTAGTTTAGTTAGTTTAGTTAGTTTAGTTAGTTTAGTTAGTTTAGTTAGTTTAGTTAGTTTAGTTAGTTTAGTTAGTTTAGTTAGTTTAGTTAGTTTAGTTAGTTTAGTTAGTTTAGTTAGTTTAGTTAGTTTAGTTAGTTTAGTTAGTTTAGTTAGTTTAGTTAGTTTAGTTAGTTTAGTTAGTTTAGTTAGTTTAGTTAGTTTAGTTAGTTTAGTTAGTTTAGTTAGTTTAGTTAGTTTAGTTAGTTTAGTTAGTTTAGTTAGTTTAGTTAGTTTAGTTAGTTTAGTTAGTTTAGTTAGTTTAGTTAGTTTAGTTAGTTTAGTTAGTTTAGTTAGTTTAGTTAGTTTAGTTAGTTTAGTTAGTTTAGTTAGTTTAGTTAGTTTAGTTAGTTTAGTTAGTTTAGTTAGTTTAGTTAGTTTAGTTAGTTTAGTTAGTTTAGTTAGTTTAGTTAGTTTAGTTAGTTTAGTTAGTTTAGTTAGTTTAGTTAGTTTAGTTAGTTTAGTTAGTTTAGTTAGTTTAGTTAGTTTAGTTAGTTTAGTTAGTTTAGTTAGTTTAGTTAGTTTAGTTAGTTTAGTTAGTTTAGTTAGTTTAGTTAGTTTAGTTAGTTTAGTTAGTTTAGTTAGTTTAGTTAGTTTAGTTAGTTTAGTTAGTTTAGTTAGTTTAGTTAGTTTAGTTAGTTTAGTTAGTTTAGTTAGTTTAGTTAGTTTAGTTAGTTTAGTTAGTTTAGTTAGTTTAGTTAGTTTAGTTAGTTTAGTTAGTTTAGTTAGTTTAGTTAGTTTAGTTAGTTTAGTTAGTTTAGTTAGTTTAGTTAGTTTAGTTAGTTTAGTTAGTTTAGTTAGTTTAGTTAGTTTAGTTAGTTTAGTTAGTTTAGTTAGTTTAGTTAGTTTAGTTAGTTTAGTTAGTTTAGTTAGTTTAGTTAGTTTAGTTAGTTTAGTTAGTTTAGTTAGTTTAGTTAGTTTAGTTAGTTTAGTTAGTTTAGTTAGTTTAGTTAGTTTAGTTAGTTTAGTTAGTTTAGTTAGTTTAGTTAGTTTAGTTAGTTTAGTTAGTTTAGTTAGTTTAGTTAGTTTAGTTAGTTTAGTTAGTTTAGTTAGTTTAGTTAGTTTAGTTAGTTTAGTTAGTTTAGTTAGTTTAGTTAGTTTAGTTAGTTTAGTTAGTTTAGTTAGTTTAGTTAGTTTAGTTAGTTTAGTTAGTTTAGTTAGTTTAGTTAGTTTAGTTAGTTTAGTTAGTTTAGTTAGTTTAGTTAGTTTAGTTAGTTTAGTTAGTTTAGTTAGTTTAGTTAGTTTAGTTAGTTTAGTTAGTTTAGTTAGTTTAGTTAGTTTAGTTAGTTTAGTTAGTTTAGTTAGTTTAGTTAGTTTAGTTAGTTTAGTTAGTTTAGTTAGTTTAGTTAGTTTAGTTAGTTTAGTTAGTTTAGTTAGTTTAGTTAGTTTAGTTAGTTTAGTTAGTTTAGTTAGTTTAGTTAGTTTAGTTAGTTTAGTTAGTTTAGTTAGTTTAGTTAGTTTAGTTAGTTTAGTTAGTTTAGTTAGTTTAGTTAGTTTAGTTAGTTTAGTTAGTTTAGTTAGTTTAGTTAGTCTAGTTAGTTTAGTTAGTTTAGTTAGTTTAGTTAGTTTAGATTGGTTTAGTTAGTTTAGTTAGTTTAGTTAGTTTAGTTAGTTTAGTTAGTTTAGTTAGTTTAGTTAGTTTAGTTAGTTTAGTTAGTTTAGTTAGTTTAGTTAGTTTAGTTAGTTTAGTTAAACTAACTAAACTAACTAAACTAACTAAACTAACTAAACTAACTAAACTAACTAAACTAACTAAACTAACTAAACTAACTAAACTAACTAAACTAACTAAACCAATCTAAACTAACTAAACTAACTAAACTAACTAAACTAACTAGACTAACTAAACTAACTAAACTAACTAAACTAACTAAACTAACTAAACTAACTAAACTAACTAAACTAACTAAACTAACTAAACTAACTAAACTAACTAAACTAACTAAACTAACTAAACTAACTAAACTAACTAAACTAACTAAACTAACTAAACTAACTAAACTAACTAAACTAACTAAACTAACTAAACTAACTAAACTAACTAAACTAACTAAACTAACTAAACTAACTAAACTAACTAAACTAACTAAACTAACTAAACTAACTAAACTAACTAAACTAACTAAACTAACTAAACTAACTAAACTAACTAAACTAACTAAACTAACTAAACTAACTAAACTAACTAAACTAACTAAACTAACTAAACTAACTAAACTAACTAAACTAACTAAACTAACTAAACTAACTAAACTAACTAAACTAACTAAACTAACTAAACTAACTAAACTAACTAAACTAACTAAACTAACTAAACTAACTAAACTAACTAAACTAACTAAACTAACTAAACTAACTAAACTAACTAAACTAACTAAACTAACTAAACTAACTAAACTAACTAAACTAACTAAACTAACTAAACTAACTAAACTAACTAAACTAACTAAACTAACTAAACTAACTAAACTAACTAAACTAACTAAACTAACTAAACTAACTAAACTAACTAAACTAACTAAACTAACTAAACTAACTAAACTAACTAAACTAACTAAACTAACTAAACTAACTAAACTAACTAAACTAACTAAACTAACTAAACTAACTAAACTAACTAAACTAACTAAACTAACTAAACTAACTAAACTAACTAAACTAACTAAACTAACTAAACTAACTAAACTAACTAAACTAACTAAACTAACTAAACTAACTAAACTAACTAAACTAACTAAACTAACTAAACTAACTAAACTAACTAAACTAACTAAACTAACTAAACTAACTAAACTAACTAAACTAACTAAACTAACTAAACTAACTAAACTAACTAAACTAACTAAACTAACTAAACTAACTAAACTAACTAAACTAACTAAACTAACTAAACTAACTAAACTAACTAAACTAACTAAACTAACTAAACTAACTAAACTAACTAAACTAACTAAACTAACTAAACTAACTAAACTAACTAAACTAACTAAACTAACTAAACTAACTAAACTAACTAAACTAACTAAACTAACTAAACTAACTAAACTAACTAAACTAACTAAACTAACTAAACTAACTAAACTAACTAAACTAACTAAACTAACTAAACTAACTAAACTAACTAAACTAACTAAACTAACTAAACTAACTAAACTAACTAAACTAACTAAACTAACTAAACTAACTAAACTAACTAAACTAACTAAACTAACTAAACTAACTAAACTAACGAAACTAACTAAACTAACTAAACTAACTAAACTAACTAAACTAACTAAACTAACTAAACTAACTAAACTAACTAAACTAACTAAACTAACTAAACTAACTAAACTAACTAAACTAACTAAACTAACTAAACTAACTAAACTAACTAAACTAACTAAACTAACTAAACTAACTAAACTAACTAAACTAACTAAACTAACTAAACTAACTAAACTAACTAAACTAACTAAACTAACTAAACTAACTAAACTAACTAAACTAACTAAACTAACTAAACTAACTAAACTAACTAAACTAACTAAACTAACTAAACTAACTAAACTAACTAAACTAACTAAACTAACTAAACTAACTAAACTAACTAAACTAACTAAACTAACTAAACTAACTAAACTAACTAAACTAACTAAACTAACTAAACTAACTAAACTAACTAAACTAACTAAACTAACTAAACTAACTAAACTAACTAAACTAACTAAACTAACTAAACTAACTAAACTAACTAAACTAACTAAACTAACTAAACTAACTAAACTAACTAAACTAACTAAACTAACTAAACTAACTAAACTAACTAAACTAACTAAACTAACTAAACTAACTAAACTAACTAAACTAACTAAACTAACTAAACTAACTAAACTAACTAAACTAACTAAACTAACTAAACTAACTAAACTAACTAAACTAACTAAACTAACTAAACTAACTAAACTAACTAAACTAACTAAACTAACTAAACTAACTAAACTAACTAAACTAACTAAACTAACTAAACTAACTAAACTAACTAAACTAACTAAACTAACTAAACTAACTAAACTAACTAAACTAACTAAACTAACTAAACTAACTAAACTAACTAAACTAACTAAACTAACTAAACTAACTAAACTAACTAAACTAACTAAACTAACTAAACTAACTAAACTAACTAAACTAACTAAACTAACTAAACTAACTAAACTAACTAAACTAACTAAACTAACTAAACTAACTAAACTAACTAAACTAACTAAACTAACTAAACTAACTAAACTAACTAAACTAACTAAACTAACTAAACTAACTAAACTAACTAAACTAACTAAACTAACTAAACTAACTAAACTAACTAAACTAACTAAACTAACTAAACTAACTAAACTAACTAAACTAACTAAACTAACTAAACTAACTAAACTAACTAAACTAACTAAACTAACTAAACTAACTAAACTAACTAAACTAACTAAACTAACTAAACTAACTAAACTAACTAAACTAACTAAACTAACTAAACTAACTAAACTAACTAAACTAACTAAACTAACTAAACTAACTAAACTAACTAAACTAACTAAACTAACTAAACTAACTAAACTAACTAAACTAACTAAACTAACTAAACTAACTAAACTAACTAAACTAACTAAACTAACTAAACTAACTAAACTAACTAAACTAACTAAACTAACTAAACTAACTAAACTAACTAAACTAACTAAACTAACTAAACTAACTAAACTAACTAAACTAACTAAACTAACTAAACTAACTAAACTAACTAAACTAACTAAACTAACTAAACTAACTAAACTAACTAAACTAACTAAACTAACTAAACTAACTAAACTAACTAAACTAACTAAACTAACTAAACTAACTAAACTAACTAAACTAACTAAACTAACTAAACTAACTAAACTAACTAAACTAACTAAACTAACTAAACTAACTAAACTAACTAAACTAACTAAACTAACTAAACTAACTAAACTAACTAAACTAACTAAACTAACTAAACTAACTAAACTAACTAAACTAACTAAACTAACTAAACTAACTAAACTAACTAAACTAACTAAACTAACTAAACTAACTAAACTAACTAAACTAACTAAACTAACTAAACTAACTAAACTAACTAAACTAACTAAACTAACTAAACTAACTAAACTAACTAAACTAACTAAACTAACTAAACTAACTAAACTAACTAAACTAACTAAACTAACTAAACTAACTAAACTAACTAAACTAACTAAACTAACTAAACTAACTAAACTAACTAAACTAACTAAACTAACTAAACTAACTAAACTAACTAAACTAACTAAACTAACTAAACTAACTAAACTAACTAAACTAACTAAACTAACTAAACTAACTAAACTAACTAAACTAACTAAACTAACTAAACTAACTAAACTAACTAAACTAACTAAACTAACTAAACTAACTAAACTAACTAAACTAACTAAACTAACTAAACTAACTAAACTAACTAAACTAACTAAACTAACTAAACTAACTAAACTAACTAAACTAACTAAACTAACTAAACTAACTAAACTAACTAAACTAACTAAACTAACTAAACTAACTAAACTAACTAAACTAACTAAACTAACTAAACTAACTAAACTAACTAAACTAACTAAACTAACTAAACTAACTAAACTAACTAAACTAACTAAACTAACTAAACTAACTAAACTAACTAAACTAACTAAACTAACTAAACTAACTAAACTAACTAAACTAACTAAACTAACTAAACTAACTAAACTAACTAAACTAACTAAACTAACTAAACTAACTAAACTAACTAAACTAACTAAACTAACTAAACTAACTAAACTAACTAAACTAACTAAACTAACTAAACTAACTAAACTAACTAAACTAACTAAACTAACTAAACTAACTAAACTAACTAAACTAACTAAACTAACTAAACTAACTAAACTAACTAAACTAACTAAACTAACTAAACTAACTAAACTAACTAAACTAACTAAACTAACTAAACTAACTAAACTAACTAAACTAACTAAACTAACTAAACTAACTAAACTAACTAAACTAACTAAACTAACTAAACTAACTAAACTAACTAAACTAACTAAACTAACTAAACTAACTAAACTAACTAAACTAACTAAACTAACTAAACTAACTAAACTAACTAAACTAACTAAACTAACTAAACTAACTAAACTAACTAAACTAACTAAACTAACTAAACTAACTAAACTAACTAAACTAACTAAACTAACTAAACTAACTAAACTAACTAAACTAACTAAACTAACTAAACTAACTAAACTAACTAAACTAACTAAACTAACTAAACTAACTAAACTAACTAAACTAACTAAACTAACTAAACTAACTAAACTAACTAAACTAACTAAACTAACTAAACTAACTAAACTAACTAAACTAACTAAACTAACTAAACTAACTAAACTAACTAAACTAACTAAACTAACTAAACTAACTAAACTAACTAAACTAACTAAACTAACTAAACTAACTAAACTAACTAAACTAACTAAACTAACTAAACTAACTAAACTAACTAAACTAACTAAACTAACTAAACTAACTAAACTAACTAAACTAACTAAACTAACTAAACTAACTAAACTAACTAAACTAACTAAACTAACTAAACTAACTAAACTAACTAAACTAACTAAACTAACTAAACTAACTAAACTAACTAAACTAACTAAACTAACTAAACTAACTAAACTAACTAAACTAACTAAACTAACTAAAGTAACTAAACTAACTAAACTAACTAAACTAACTAAACTAACTAAACTAACTAAACTAACTAAACTAACTAAACTAACTAAACTAACTAAACTAACTAAACTAACTAAACTAACTAAACTAACTAAACTAACTAAACTAACTAAACTAACTAAACTAACTAAACTAACTAAACTAACTAAACTAACTAAACTAACTAAACTAACTAAACTAACTAAACTAACTAAACTAACTAAACTAACTAAACTAACTAAACTAACTAAACTAACTAAACTAACTAAACTAACTAAACTAACTAAACTAACTAAACTAACTAAACTAACTAAACTAACTAAACTAACTAAACTAACTAAACTAACTAAACTAACTAAACTAACTAAACTAACTAAACTAACTAAACTAACTAAACTAACTAAACTAACTAAACTAACTAAACTAACTAAACTAACTAAACTAACTAAACTAACTAAACTAACTAAACTAACTAAACTAACTAAACTAACTAAACTAACTAAACTAACTAAACTAACTAAACTAACTAAACTAACTAAACTAACTAAACTAACTAAACTAACTAAACTAACTAAACTAACTAAACTAACTAAACTAACTAAACTAACTAAACTAACTAAACTAACTAAACTAACTAAACTAACTAAACTAACTAAACTAACTAAACTAACTAAACTAACTAAACTAACTAAACTAACTAAACTAACTAAACTAACTAAACTAACTAAACTAACTAAACTAACTAAACTAACTAAACTAACTAAACTAACTAAACTAAGTAAACTAACTAAACTAACTAAACTAACTAAACTAACTAAACTAACTAAACTAACTAAACTAACTAAACTAACTAAACTAACTAAACTAACTAAACTAACTAAACTAACTAAACTAACTAAACTAACTAAACTAACTAAACTAACTAAACTAACTAAACTAACTAAACTAACTAAACTAACTAAACTAACTAAACTAACTAAACTAACTAAACTAACTAAACTAACTAAACTAACTAAACTAACTAAACTAACTAAACTAACTAAACTAACTAAACTAACTAAACTAACTAAACTAACTAATCTAACTAAACTAACTAAACTAACTAAACTAACTAAACTAACTAAACTAACTAAACTAACTAAACTAACTAAACTAACTAAACTAACTAAACTAACTAAACTAACTAAACTAACTAAACTAACTAAACTAACTAAACTAACTAAACTAACTAAACTAACTAAACTAACTAAACTAACTAAACTAACTAAACTAACTAAACTAACTAAACTAACTAAACTAACTAAACTAACTAAACTAACGAAACTAACTAAACTAACTAAACTAACTAAACTAACTAAACTAACTAAACTAACTAAACTAACTAAACTAACTAAACTAACTAAACTAACTAAACTAACTAAACTAACTAAACTAACTAAACTAACTAAACTAACTAAACTAACTAAACTAACTAAACTAACTAAACTAACTAAACTAACTAAACTAACTAAACTAACTAAACTAACTAAACTAACTAAACTAACTAAACTAACTAAACTAACTAAACTAACTAAACTAACTAAACTAACTAAACTAACTAAACTAACTAAACTAACTAAACTAACTAAACTAACTAAACTAACTAAACTAACTAAACTAACTAAACTAACTAAACTAACTAAACTAACTAAACTAACTAAACTAACTAAACTAACTAAACTAACTAAACTAACGAAACTAACTAAACTAACTAAACTAACTAAACTAACTAAACTAACTAAACTAACTAAACTAACTAAACTAACTAAACTAACTAAACTAACTAAACTAACTAAACTAACTAAACTAACTAAACTAACTAAACTAACTAAACTAACTAAACTAACTAAACTAACTAAACTAACTAAACTAACTAAACTAACTAAACTAACTAAACTAACTAAACTAACTAAACTAACTAAACTAACTAAACTAACTAAACTAACTAAACTAACTAAACTAACTAAACTAACTAAACTAACTAAACTAACTAAACTAACTAAACTAACTAAACTAACTAAACTAACTAAACTAACTAAACTAACTAAACTAACTAAACTAACTAAACTAACTAAACTAACTAAACTAACTAAACTAACTAAACTAACTAAACTAACTAAACTAACTAAACTAACTAAACTAACTAAACTAACTAAACTAACTAAACTAACTAAACTAACTAAACTAACTAAACTAACTAAACTAACTAAACTAACTAAACTAACTAAACTAACTAAACTAACTAAACTAACTAAACTAACTAAACTAACTAAACTAACTAAACTAACTAAACTAACTAAACTAACTAAACTAACTAAACTAACTAAACTAACTAAACTAACTAAACTAACTAAACTAACTAAACTAACTAAACTAACTAAACTAACTAAACTAACTAAACTAACTAAACTAACTAAACTAACTAAACTAACTAAACTAACTAAACTAACTAAACTAACTAAACTAACTAAACTAACTAAACTAACTAAACTAACTAAACTAACTAAACTAACTAAACTAACTAAACTAACTAAACTAACTAAACTAACTAAACTAACTAAACTAACTAAACTAACTAAACTAACTAAACTAACTAAACTAACTAAACTAACTAAACTAACTAAACTAACTAAACTAACTAAACTAACTAAACTAACTAAACTAACTAAACTAACTAAACTAACTAAACTAACTAAACTAACTAAACTAACTAAACTAACTAAACTAACTAAACTAACTAAACTAACTAAACTAACTAAACTAACTAAACTAACTAAACTAACTAAACTAACTAAACTAACTAAACTAACTAAACTAACTAAACTAACTAAACTAACTAAACTAACTAAACTAACTAAACTAACTAAACTAACTAAACTAACTAAACTAACTAAACTAACTAAACTAACTAAACTAACTAAACTAACTAAACTAACTAAACTAACTAAACTAACTAAACTAACTAAACTAACTAAACTAACTAAACTAACTAAACTAACTAAACTAACTAAACTAACTAAACTAACTAAACTAACTAAACTAACTAAACTAACTAAACTAACTAAACTAACTAAACTAACTAAACTAACTAAACTAACTAAACTAACTAAACTAACTAAACTAACTAAACTAACTAAACTAACTAAACTAACTAAACTAACTAAACTAACTAAACTAACTAAACTAACTAAACTAACTAAACTAACTAAACTAACTAAACTAACTAAACTAACTAAACTAACTAAACTAACTAAACTAACTAAACTAACTAAACTAACTAAACTAACTAAACTAACTAAACTAACTAAACTAACTAAACTAACTAAACTAACTAAACTAACTAAACTAACTAAACTAACTAAACTAACTAAACTAACTAAACTAACTAAACTAACTAAACTAACTAAACTAACTAAACTAACTGAACTAACTAAACTAACTAAACTAACTAAACTAACTAAACTAACTAAACTAACTAAACTAACTAAACTAACTAAACTAACTAAACTAACTAAACTAACTAAACTAACTAAACTAACTAAACTAACTAAACTAACTAAACTAACTAAACTAACTAAACTAACTAAACTAACTAAACTAACTAAACTAACTAAACTAACTAAACTAACTAAACTAACTAAACTAACTAAACTAACTAAACTAACTAAACTAACTAAACTAACTAAACTAACTAAACTAACTAAACTAACTAAACTAACTAAACTAACTAAACTAACTAAACTAACTAAACTAACTAAACTAACTAAACTAACTAAACTAACTAAACTAACTAAACTAACTAAACTAACTAAACTAACTAAACTAACTAAACTAACTAAACTAACTAAACTAACTAAACTAACTAAACTAACTAAACTAACTAAACTAACTAAACTAACTAAACTAACTAAACTAACTAAACTAACTAAACTAACTAAACTAACTAAACTAACTAAACTAACTAAACTAACTAAACTAACTAAACTAACTAAACTAACTAAACTAACTAAACTAACTAAACTAACTAAACTAACTAAACTAACTAAACTAACTAAACTAACTAAACTAACTAAACTAACTAAACTAACTAAACTAACTAAACTAACTAAACTAACTAAACTAACTAAACTAACTAAACTAACTAAACTAACTAAACTAACTAAACTAACTAAACTAACTAAACTAACTAAACTAACTAAACTAACTAAACTAACTAAACTAACTAAACTAACTAAACTAACTAAACTAACTAAACTAACTAAACTAACTAAACTAACTAAACTAACTAAACTAACTAAACTAACTAAACTAACTAAACTAACTAAACTAACTAAACTAACTAAACTAACTAAACTAACTAAACTAACTAAACTAACTAAACTAACTAAACTAACTAAACTAACTAAACTAACTAAACTAACTAAACTAACTAAACTAACTAAACTAACTAAACTAACTAAACTAACTAAACTAACTAAACTAACTAAACTAACTAAACTAACTAAACTAACTAAACTAACTAAACTAACTAAACTAACTAAACTAACTAAACTAACTAAACTAACTAAACTAACTAAACTAACTAAACTAACTAAACTAACTAAACTAACTAAACTAACTAAACTAACTAAACTAACTAAACTAACTAAACTAACTAAACTAACTAAACTAACTAAACTAACTAAACTAACTAAACTAACTAAACTAACTAAACTAACTAAACTAACTAAACTAACTAAACTAACTAAACTAACTAAACTAACTAAACTAACTAAACTAACTAAACTAACTAAACTAACTAAACTAACTAAACTAACTAAACTAACTAAACTAACTAAACTAACTAAACTAACTAAACTAACTAAACTAACTAAACTAACTAAACTAACGAAACTAACTAAACTAACTAAACTAACTAAACTAACTAAACTAACTAAACTAACTAAACTAACTAAACTAACTAAACTAACTAAACTAACTAAACTAACTAAACTAACTAAACTAACTAAACTAACTAAACTAACTAAACTAACTAAACTAACTAAACTAACTAAACTAACTAAACTAACTAAACTAACTAAACTAACTAAACTAACTAAACTAACTAAACTAACTAAACTAACTAAACTAACTAAACTAACTAAACTAACTAAACTAACTAAACTAACTAAACTAACTAAACTAACTAAACTAACTAAACTAACTAAACTAACTAAACTAACTAAACTAACTAAACTAACTAAACTAACTAAACTAACTAAACTAACTAAACTAACTAAACTAACTAAACTAACTAAACTAACTAAACTAACTAAACTAACTAAACTAACTAAACTAACTAAACTAACTAAACTAACTAAACTAACTAAACTAACTAAACTAACTAAACTAACTAAACTAACTAAACTAACTAAACTAACTAAACTGACTAAACTAACTAAACTAACTAAACTAACTAAACTAACTAAACTAACTAAACTAACTAAACTAACTAAACTAACTAAACTAACTAAACTAACTAAACTAACTAAACTAACTAAACTAACTAAACTAACTAAACTAACTAAACTAACTAAACTAACTAAACTAACTAAACTAACTAAACTAACTAAACTAACTAAACTAACTAAACTAACTAAACTAACTAAACTAACTAAACTAACTAAACTAACTAAACTAACTAAACTAACTAAACTAACTAAACTAACTAAACTAACTAAACTAACTAAACTAACTAAACTAACTAAACTAACTAAACTAACTAAACTAACTAAACTAACTATACTAACTAAACTAACTAAACTAACTAAACTAACTAAACTAACTAAACTAACTAAACTAACTAAACTAACTAAACTAACTAAACTAACTAAACTAACTAAACTAACTAAACTAACTAAACTAACTAAACTAACTAAACTAACTAAACTAACTAAACTAACTAAACTAACTAAACTAACTAAACTAACTAAACTAACTAAACTAACTAAACTAACTAAACTAACTAAACTAACTAAACTAACTAAACTAACTAAACTAACTAAACTAACTAAACTAACTAAACTAACTAAACTAACTAAACTAACTAAACTAACTAAACTAACTAAACTAACTAAACTAACTAAACTAACTAAACTAACTAAACTAACTAAACTAACTAAACTAACTAAACTAGCTAAACTAACTAAACTAACTAAACTAACTAAACTAACTAAACTAACTAAACTAACTAAACTAACTAAACTAACTAAACTAACTAAACTAACTAAACTAACTAAACTAACTAAACTAACTAAACTAACTAAACTAACTAAACTAACTAAACTAACTAAACTAACTAAACTAACTAAACTAACTAAACTAACTAAACTAACTAAACTAACTAAACTAACTAAACTAACTAAACTAACTAAACTAACTAAACTAACTAAACTAACTAAACTAACTAAACTAACTAAACTAACTAAACTAACTAAACTAACTAAACTAACTAAACTAACTAAACTAACTAAACTAACTAAACTAACTAAACTAACTAAACTAACTAAACTAACTAAACTAACTAAACTAACTAAACTAACTAAACTAACTAAACTAACTAAACTAACTAAACTAACTAAACTAACTAAACTAACTAAACTAACTAAACTAACTAAACTAACTAAACTAACTAAACTAACTAAACTAACTAAACTAACTAAACTAACTAAACTAACTAAACTAACTAAACTAACTAAACTAACTAAACTAACTAAACTAACTAAACTAACTAAACTAACTAAACTAACTAAACTAACTAAACTAACTAAACTAACTAAACTAACTAAACTAACTAAACTAACTAAACTAACTAAACTAACTAAACTAACTAAACTAACTAAACTAACTAAACTAACTAAACTAACTAAACTAACTAAACTAACTAAACTAACTAAACTAACTAAACTAACTAAACTAACTAAACTAACTAAACTAACTAAACTAACTAAACTAACTAAACTAACTAAACTAACTAAACTAACTAAACTAACTAAACTAACTAAACTAACTAAACTAACTAAACTAACTAAACTAACTAAACTAACTAAACTAACTAAACTAACTAAACTAACTAAACTAACTAAACTAACTAAACTAACTAAACTAACTAAACTAACTAAACTAACTAAACTAACTAAACTAACTAAACTAACTAAACTAACTAAACTAACTAAACTAACTAAACTAACTAAACTAACTAAACTAACTAAACTAACTAAACTAACTAAACTAACTAAACTAACTAAACTAACTAAACTAACTAAACTAACTAAACTAACTAAACTAACTAAACTAACTAAACTAACTAAACTAACTAAACTAACTAAACTAACTAAACTAACTAAACTAGCTAAACTAACTAAACTAACTAAACTAACTAAACTAACTAAACTAACTAAACTAACTAAACTAACTAAACTAACTAAACTAACTAAACTAACTAAACTAACTAAACTAACTAAACTAACTAAACTAACTAAACTAACTAAACTAACTAAACTAACTAAACTAACTAAACTAACTAAACTAACTAAACTAACTAAACTAACTAAACTAACTAAACTAACTAAACTAACTAAACTAACTAAACTAACTAAACTAACTAAACTAACTAAACTAACTAAACTAACTAAACTAACTAAACTAACTAAACTAACTAAACTAACTAAACTAACTAAACTAACTAAACTAACTAAACTAACTAAACTAACTAAACTAACTAAACTAACTAAACTAACTAAACTAACTAAACTAACTAAACTAACTAAACTAACTAAACTAACTAAACTAACTAAACTAACTAAACTAACTAAACTAACTAAACTAACTAAACTAACTAAACTAACTAAACTAACTAAACTAACTAAACTAACTAAACTAACTAAACTAACTAAACTAACTAAACTAACTAAACTAACTAAACTAACTAAACTAACTAAACTAACTAAACTAACTAAACTAACTAAACTAACTAAACTAACTAAACTAACTAAACTAACTAAACTAACTAAACTAACTAAACTAACTAAACTAACTAAACTAACTAAACTAACTAAACTAACTAAACTAACTAAACTAACTAAACTAACTAAACTAACTAAACTAACTAAACTAACTAAACTAACTAAACTAACTAAACTAACTAAACTAACTAAACTAACTAAACTAACTAAACTAACTAAACTAACTAAACTAACTAAACTAACTAAACTAACTAAACTAACTAAACTAACTAAACTAACTAAACTAACTAAACTAACTAAACTAACTAAACTAACTAAACTAACTAAACTAACTAAACTAACTAAACTAACTAAACTAACTAAACTAACTAAACTAACTAAACTAACTAAACTAACTAAACTAACTAAACTAACTAAACTAACTAAACTAACTAAACTAACTAAACTAACTAAACTAACTAAACTAACTAAACTAACTAAACTAACTAAACTAACTAAACTAACTAAACTAACTAAACTAACTAAACTAACTAAACTAACTAAACTAACTAAACTAAGTAAACTAACTAAACTAACTAAACTAACTAAACTAACTAAACTAACTAAACTAACTAAACTAACTAAACTAACTAAACTAACTAAACTAACTAAACTAACTAAACTAACTAAACTAACTAAACTAACTAAACTAACTAAACTAACTAAACTAACTAAACTAACTAAACTAACTAAACTAACTAAACTAACTAAACTGACTAAACTAACTAAACTAACTAAACTAACTAAACTAACTAAACTAACTAAACTAACTAAACTAACTAAACTAACTAAACTAACTAAACTAACTAAACTAACTAAACTAACTAAACTAACTAAACTAACTAAACTAACTAAACTAACTAAACTAACGAAACTAACTAAACTAACTAAACTAACTAAACTAACTAAACTAACTAAACTAACTAAACTAACTAAACTAACTAAACTAACTAAACTAACTAAACTAACTAAACTAACTAAACTAACTAAACTAACTAAACTAACTAAACTAACTAAACTAACTAAACTAACTAAACTAACTAAACTAACTAAACTAACTAAACTAACTAAACTAACTAAACTAACTAAACTAACTAAACTAACTAAACTAACTAAACTAACTAAACTAACTAAACTAACTAAACTAACTAAACTAACTAAACTAACTAAACTAACTAAACTAACTAAACTAACTAAACTAACTAAACTAACTAAACTAACTAAACTAACTAAACTAACTAAACTAACTAAACTAACTAAACTAACTAAACTAACTAAACTAACTAAACTAACTAAACTAACTAAACTAACTAAACTAACTAAACTAACTAAACTAACTAAACTAACTAAACTAACTAAACTAACTAAACTAACTAAACTAACTAAACTAACTAAACTAACTAAACTAACTAAACTAACTAAACTAACTAAACTAACTAAACTAACTAAACTAACTAAACTAACTAAACTAACTAAACTAACTAAACTAACTAAACTAACTAAACTAACTAAACTAACTAAACTAACTAAACTAACTAAACTAACTAAACTAACTAAACTAACTAAACTAACTAAACTAACTAAACTAACTAAACTAACTAAACTAACTAAACTAACTAAACTAACTAAACTAACTAAACTAACTAAACTAACTAAACTAACTAAACTAACTAAACTAACTAAACTAACTAAACTAACTAAACTAACTAAACTAACTAAACTAACTAAACTAACTAAACTAACTAAACTAACTAAACTAACTAAACTAACTAAACTAACTAAACTAACTAAACTAACTAAACTAACTAAACTAACTAAACTAACTAAACTAACTAAACTAACTAAACTAACTAAACTAACTAAACTAACTAAACTAACTAAACTAACTAAACTAACTAAACTAACTAAACTAACTAAACTAACTAAACTAACTAAACTAACTAAACTAACTAAACTAACTAAACTAACTAAACTAACTAAACTAACTAAACTAACTAAACTAACTAAACTAACTAAACTAACTAAACTAACTAAACTAACTAAACTAACTAAACTAACTAAACTAACTAAACTAACTAAACTAACTAAACTAACTAAACTAACTAAACTAACTAAACTAACTAAACTAACTAAACTAACTAAACTAACTAAACTAACTAAACTAACTAAACTAACTAAACTAACTAAACTAACTAAACTAACTAAACTAACTAAACTAACTAAACTAACTAAACTAACTAAACTAACTAAACTAACTAAACTAACTAAACTAACTAAACTAACTAAACTAACTAAACTAACTAAACTAACTAAACTAACTAAACTAACTAAACTAACTAAACTAACTAAACTAACTAAACTAACTAAACTAACTAAACTAACTAAACTAACTAAACTAACTAAACTAACTAAACTAACTAAACTAACTAAACTAACTAAACTAACTAAACTAACTAAACTAACTAAACTAACTAAACTAACTAAACTAACTAAACTAACTAAACTAACTAAACTAACTAAACTAACTAAACTAACTAAACTAACTAAACTAACTAAACTAACTAAACTAACTAAACTAACTAAACTAACTAAACTAACTAAACTAACTAAACTAACTAAACTAACTAAACTAACTAAACTAACTAAACTAACTAAACTAACTAAACTAACTAAACTAACTAAACTAACTAAACTAACTAAACTAACTAACTAACTAAACTAACTAAACTAACTAAACTAACTAAACTAACTAAACTAACTAAACTAACTAAACTAACTAAACTAACTAAACTAACTAAACTAACT
>CALUEK010000335.1:0-48685 GCA_944039245.1 Nebria salina | reverse complement strand
CTAACTAAACTAACTAAACTAACTAAACTAACTAAACTAACTAAACTAACTAAACTAACTAAACTAACTAAACTAACTAAACTAACTAAACTAACTAAACTAACTAAACTAACTAAACTAACTAAACTAACTAAACTAACTAAACTAACTAAACTAACTAAACTAACTAAACTAACTAAACTAACTAAACTAACTAAACTAACTAAACTAACTAAACTAACTAAACTAACTAAACTAACTAAACTAACTAAACTAACTAAACTAACTAAACTAACTAAACTAACTAAACTAACTAAACTAACTAAACTAACTAAACTAACTAAACTAACTAAACTAACTAAACTAACTAAACTAACTAAACTAACTAAACTAACTAAACTAACTAAACTAACTAAACTAACTAAACTAACTAAACTAACTAAACTAACTAAACTAACTAAACTAACTAAACTAACTAAACTAACTAAACTAACTAAACTAACTAAACTAACTAAACTAACTAAACTAACTAAACTAACTAAACTAACTAAACTAACTAAACTAACTAAACTAACTAAACTAACTAAACTAACTAAACTAACTAAACTAACTAAACTAACTAAACTAACTAAACTAACTAAACTAACTAAACTAACTAAACTAACTAAACTAACTAAACTAACTAAACTAACTAAACTAACTAAACTAACTAAACTAACTAAACTAACTAAACTAACTAAACTAACTAAACTAACTAAACTAACTAAACTAACTAAACTAACTAAACTAACTAAACTAACTAAACTAACTAAACTAACTAAACTAACTAAACTAACTAAACTAACTAAACTAACTAAACTAACTAAACTAACTAAACTAACTAAACTAACTAAACTAACTAAACTAACTAAACTAACTAAACTAACTAAACTAACTAAACTAACTAAACTAACTAAACTAACTAAACTAACTAAACTAACTAAACTAACTAAACTAACTAAACTAACTAAACTAACTAAACTAACTAAACTAACTAAACTAACTAAACTAACTAAACTAACTAAACTAACTAAACTAACTAAACTAACTAAACTAACTAAACTAACTAAACTAACTAAACTAACTAAACTAACTAAACTAACTAAACTAACTAAACTAACTAAACTAACTAAACTAACTAAACTAACTAAACTAACTAAACTAACTAAACTAACTAAACTAACTAAACTAACTAAACTAACTAAACTAACTAAACTAACTAAACTAACTAAACTAACTAAACTAACTAAACTAACTAAACTAACTAAACTAACTAAACTAACTAAACTAACTAAACTAACTAAACTAACTAAACTAACTAAACTAACTAAACTAACTAAACTAACTAAACTAACTAAACTAACTAAACTAACTAAACTAACTAAACTAACTAAACTAACTAAACTAACTAAACTAACTAAACTAACTAAACTAACTAAACTAACTAAACTAACTAAACTAACTAAACTAACTAAACTAACTAAACTAACTAAACTAACTAAACTAACTAAACTAACTAAACTAACTAAACTAACTAAACTAACTAAACTAACTAAACTAACTAAACTAACTAAACTAACTAAACTAACTAAACTAACTAAACTAACTAAACTAACTAAACTAACTAAACTAACTAAACTAACTAAACTAACTAAACTAACTAAACTAACTAAACTAACTAAACTAACTAAACTAACTAAACTAACTAAACTAACTAAACTAACTAAACTAACTAAACTAACTAAACTAACTAAACTAACTAAACTAACTAAACTAACTAAACTAACTAAACTAACTAAACTAACTAAACTAACTAAACTAACTAAACTAACTAAACTAACTAAACTAACTAAACTAACTAAACTAACTAAACTAACTAAACTAACTAAACTAACTAAACTAACTAAACTAACTAAACTAACTAAACTAACTAAACTAACTAAACTAACTAAACTAACTAAACTAACTAAACTAACTAAACTAACTAAACTAACTAAACTAACTAAACTAACTAAACTAACTAAACTAACTAAACTAACTAAACTAACTAAACTAACTAAACTAACTAAACTAACTAAACTAACTAAACTAACTAAACTAACTAAACTAACTAAACTAACTAAACTAACTAAACTAACTAAACTAACTAAACTAACTAAACTAACTAAACTAACTAAACTAACTAAACTAACTAAACTAACTAAACTAACTAAACTAACTAAACTAACTAAACTAACTAAACTAACTAAACTAACTAAACTAACTAAACTAACTAAACTAACTAAACTAACTAAACTAACTAAACTAACTAAACTAACTAAACTAACTAAACTAACTAAACTAACTAAACTAACTAAACTAACTAAACTAACTAAACTAACTAAACTAACTAAACTAACTAAACTAACTAAACTAACTAAACTAACTAAACTAACTAAACTAACTAAACTAACTAAACTAACTAAACTAACTAAACTAACTAAACTAACTAAACTAACTAAACTAACTAAACTAACTAAACTAACTAAACTAACTAAACTAACTAAACTAACTAAACTAACTAAACTAACTAAACTAACTAAACTAACTAAACTAACTAAACTAACTAAACTAACTAAACTAACTAAACTAACTAAACTAACTAAACTAACTAAACTAACTAAACTAACTAAACTAACTAAACTAACTAAACTAACTAAACTAACTAAACTAACTAAACTAACTAAACTAACTAAACTAACTAAACTAACTAAACTAACTAAACTAACTAAACTAACTAAACTAACTAAACTAACTAAACTAACTAAACTAACTAAACTAACTAAACTAACTAAACTAACTAAACTAACTAAACTAACTAAACTAACTAAACTAACTAAACTAACTAAACTAACTAAACTAACTAAACTAACTAAACTAACTAAACTAACTAAACTAACTAAACTAACTAAACTAACTAAACTAACTAAACTAACTAAACTAACTAAACTAACTAAACTAACTAAACTAACTAAACTAACTAAACTAACTAAACTAACTAAACTAACTAAACTAACTAAACTAACTAAACTAACTAAACTAACTAAACTAACTAAACTAACTAAACTAACTAAACTAACTAAACTAACTAAACTAACTAAACTAACTAAACTAACTAAACTAACTAAACTAACTAAACTAACTAAACTAACTAAACTAACTAAACTAACTAAACTAACTAAACTAACTAAACTAACTAAACTAACTAAACTAACTAAACTAACTAAACTAACTAAACTAACTAAACTAACTAAACTAACTAAACTAACTAAACTAACTAAACTAACTAAACTAACTAAACTAACTAAACTAACTAAACTAACTAAACTAACTAAACTAACTAAACTAACTAAACTAACTAAACTAACTAAACTAACTAAACTAACTAAACTAACTAAACTAACTAAACTAACTAAACTAACTAAACTAACTAAACTAACTAAACTAACTAAACTAACTAAACTAACTAAACTAACTAAACTAACTAAACTAACTAAACTAACTAAACTAACTAAACTAACTAAACTAACTAAACTAACTAAACTAACTAAACTAACTAAACTAACTAAACTAACTAAACTAACTAAACTAACTAAACTAACTAAACTAACTAAACTAACTAAACTAACTAAACTAACTAAACTAACTAAACTAACTAAACTAACTAAACTAACTAAACTAACTAAACTAACTAAACTAACTAAACTAACTAAACTAACTAAACTAACTAAACTAACTAAACTAACTAAACTAACTAAACTAACTAAACTAACTAAACTAACTAAACTAACTAAACTAACTAAACTAACTAAACTAACTAAACTAACTAAACTAACTAAACTAACTAAACTAACTAAACTAACTAAACTAACTAAACTAACTAAACTAACTAAACTAACTAAACTAACTAAACTAACTAAACTAACTAAACTAACTAAACTAACTAAACTAACTAAACTAACTAAACTAACTAAACTAACTAAACTAACTAAACTAACTAAACTAACTAAACTAACTAAACTAACTAAACTAACTAAACTAACTAAACTAACTAAACTAACTAAACTAACTAAACTAACTAAACTAACTAAACTAACTAAACTAACTAAACTAACTAAACTAACTAAACTAACTAAACTAACTAAACTAACTAAACTAACTAAACTAACTAAACTAACTAAACTAACTAAACTAACTAAACTAACTAAACTAACTAAACTAACTAAACTAACTAAACTAACTAAACTAACTAAACTAACTAAACTAACTAAACTAACTAAACTAACTAAACTAACTAAACTAACTAAACTAACTAAACTAACTAAACTAACTAAACTAACTAAACTAACTAAACTAACTAAACTAACTAAACTAACTAAACTAACTAAACTAACTAAACTAACTAAACTAACTAAACTAACTAAACTAACTAAACTAACTAAACTAACTAAACTAACTAAACTAACTAAACTAACTAAACTAACTAAACTAACTAAACTAACTAAACTAACTAAACTAACTAAACTAACTAAACTAACTAAACTAACTAAACTAACTAAACTAACTAAACTAACTAAACTAACTAAACTAACTAAACTAACTAAACTAACTAAACTAACTAAACTAACTAAACTAACTAAACTAACTAAACTAACTAAACTAACTAAACTAACTAAACTAACTAAACTAACTAAACTAACTAAACTAACTAAACTAACTAAACTAACTAAACTAACTAAACTAACTAAACTAACTAAACTAACTAAACTAACTAAACTAACTAAACTAACTAAACTAACTAAACTAACTAAACTAACTAAACTAACTAAACTAACTAAACTAACTAAACTAACTAAACTAACTAAACTAACTAAACTAACTAAACTAACTAAACTAACTAAACTAACTAAACTAACTAAACTAACTAAACTAACTAAACTAACTAAACTAACTAAACTAACTAAACTAACTAAACTAACTAAACTAACTAAACTAACTAAACTAACTAAACTAACTAAACTAACTAAACTAACTAAACTAACTAAACTAACTAAACTAACTAAACTAACTAAACTAACTAAACTAACTAAACTAACTAAACTAACTAAACTAACTAAACTAACTAAACTAACTAAACTAACTAAACTAACTAAACTAACTAAACTAACTAAACTAACTAAACTAACTAAACTAACTAAACTAACTAAACTAACTAAACTAACTAAACTAACTAAACTAACTAAACTAACTAAACTAACTAAACTAACTAAACTAACTAAACTAACTAAACTAACTAAACTAACTAAACTAACTAAACTAACTAAACTAACTAAACTAACTAAACTAACTAAACTAACTAAACTAACTAAACTAACTAAACTAACTAAACTAACTAAACTAACTAAACTAACTAAACTAACTAAACTAACTAAACTAACTAAACTAACTAAACTAACTAAACTAACTAAACTAACTAAACTAACTAAACTAACTAAACTAACTAAACTAACTAAACTAACTAAACTAACTAAACTAACTAAACTAACTAAACTAACTAAACTAACTAAACTAACTAAACTAACTAAACTAACTAAACTAACTAAACTAACTAAACTAACTAAACTAACTAAACTAACTAAACTAACTAAACTAACTAAACTAACTAAACTAACTAAACTAACTAAACTAACTAAACTAACTAAACTAACTAAACTAACTAAACTAACTAAACTAACTAAACTAACTAAACTAACTAAACTAACTAAACTAACTAAACTAACTAAACTAACTAAACTAACTAAACTAACTAAACTAACTAAACTAACTAAACTAACTAAACTAACTAAACTAACTAAACTAACTAAACTAACTAAACTAACTAAACTAACTAAACTAACTAAACTAACTAAACTAACTAAACTAACTAAACTAACTAAACTAACTAAACTAACTAAACTAACTAAACTAACTAAACTAACTAAACTAACTAAACTAACTAAACTAACTAAACTAACTAAACTAACTAAACTAACTAAACTAACTAAACTAACTAAACTAACTAAACTAACTAAACTAACTAAACTAACTAAACTAACTAAACTAACTAAACTAACTAAACTAACTAAACTAACTAAACTAACTAAACTAACTAAACTAACTAAACTAACTAAACTAACTAAACTAACTAAACTAACTAAACTAACTAAACTAACTAAACTAACTAAACTAACTAAACTAACTAAACTAACTAAACTAACTAAACTAACTAAACTAACTAAACTAACTAAACTAACTAAACTAACTAAACTAACTAAACTAACTAAACTAACTAAACTAACTAAACTAACTAAACTAACTAAACTAACTAAACTAACTAAACTAACTAAACTAACTAAACTAACTAAACTAACTAAACTAACTAAACTAACTAAACTAACTAAACTAACTAAACTAACTAAACTAACTAAACTAACTAAACTAACTAAACTAACTAAACTAACTAAACTAACTAAACTAACTAAACTAACTAAACTAACTAAACTAACTAAACTAACTAAACTAACTAAACTAACTAAACTAACTAAACTAACTAAACTAACTAAACTAACTAAACTAACTAAACTAACTAAACTAACTAAACTAACTAAACTAACTAAACTAACTAAACTAACTAAACTAACTAAACTAACTAAACTAACTAAACTAACTAAACTAACTAAACTAACTAAACTAACTAAACTAACTAAACTAACTAAACTAACTAAACTAACTAAACTAACTAAACTAACTAAACTAACTAAACTAACTAAACTAACTAAACTAACTAAACTAACTAAACTAACTAAACTAACTAAACTAACTAAACTAACTAAACTAACTAAACTAACTAAACTAACTAAACTAACTAAACTAACTAAACTAACTAAACTAACTAAACTAACTAAACTAACTAAACTAACTAAACTAACTAAACTAACTAAACTAACTAAACTAACTAAACTAACTAAACTAACTAAACTAACTAAACTAACTAAACTAACTAAACTAACTAAACTAACTAAACTAACTAAACTAACTAAACTAACTAAACTAACTAAACTAACTAAACTAACTAAACTAACTAAACTAACTAAACTAACTAAACTAACTAAACTAACTAAACTAACTAAACTAACTAAACTAACTAAACTAACTAAACTAACTAAACTAACTAAACTAACTAAACTAACTAAACTAACTAAACTAACTAAACTAACTAAACTAACTAAACTAACTAAACTAACTAAACTAACTAAACTAACTAAACTAACTAAACTAACTAAACTAACTAAACTAACTAAACTAACTAAACTAACTAAACTAACTAAACTAACTAAACTAACTAAACTAACTAAACTAACTAAACTAACTAAACTAACTAAACTAACTAAACTAACTAAACTAACTAAACTAACTAAACTAACTAAACTAACTAAACTAACTAAACTAACTAAACTAACTAAACTAACTAAACTAACTAAACTAACTAAACTAACTAAACTAACTAAACTAACTAAACTAACTAAACTAACTAAACTAACTAAACTAACTAAACTAACTAAACTAACTAAACTAACTAGACTAACTAAACTAACTAAACTAACTAAACTAACTAAACTAACTAAACTAACTAAACTAACTAAACTAACTAAACTAACTAAACTAACTAAACTAACTAAACTAACTAAACTAACTAAACTAACTAAACTAACTAAACTAACTAAACTAACTAAACTAACTAAACTAACTAAACTAACTAAACTAACTAAACTAACTAAACTAACTAAACTAACTAAACTAACTAAACTAACTAAACTAACTAAACTAACTAAACTAACTAAACTAACTAAACTAACTAAACTAACTAAACTAACTAAACTAACTAAACTAACTAAACTAACTAAACTAACTAAACTAACTAAACTAACTAAACTAACTAAACTAACTAAACTAACTAAACTAACTAAACTAACTAAACTAACTAAACTAACTAAACTAACTAAACTAACTAAACTAACTAAACTAACTAAACTAACTAAACTAACTAAACTAACTAAACTAACTAAACTAACTAAACTAACTAAACTAACTAAACTAACTAAACTAACTAAACTAACTAAACTAACTAAACTAACTAAACTAACTAAACTAACTAAACTAACTAAACTAACTAAACTAACTAAACTAACTAAACTAACTAAACTAACTAAACTAACTAAACTAACTAAACTAACTAAACTAACTAAACTAACTAAACTAACTAAACTAACTAAACTAACTAAACTAACTAAACTAACTAAACTAACTAAACTAACTAAACTAACTAAACTAACTAAACTAACTAAACTAACTAAACTAACTAAACTAACTAAACTAACTAAACTAACTAAACTAACTAAACTAACTAAACTAACTAAACTAACTAAACTAACTAAACTAACTAAACTAACTAAACTAACTAAACTAACTAAACTAACTAAACTAACTAAACTAACTAAACTAACTAAACTAACTAAACTAACTAAACTAACTAAACTAACTAAACTAACTAAACTAACTAAACTAACTAAACTAACTAAACTAACTAAACTAACTAAACTAACTAAACTAACTAAACTAACTAAACTAACTAAACTAACTAAACTAACTAAACTAACTAAACTAACTAAACTAACTAAACTAACTAAACTAACTAAACTAACTAAACTAACTAAACTAACTAAACTAACTAAACTAACTAAACTAACTAAACTAACTAAACTAACTAAACTAACTAAACTAACTAAACTAACTAAACTAACTAAACTAACTAAACTAACTAAACTAACTAAACTAACTAAACTAACTAAACTAACTAAACTAACTAAACTAACTAAACTAACTAAACTAACTAAACTAACTAAACTAACTAAACTAACTAAACTAACTAAACTAACTAAACTAACTAAACTAACTAAACTAACTAAACTAACTAAACTAACTAAACTAACTAAACTAACTAAACTAACTAAACTAACTAAACTAACTAAACTAACTAAACTAACTAAACTAACTAAACTAACTAAACTAACTAAACTAACTAAACTAACTAAACTAACTAAACTAACTAAACTAACTAAACTAACTAAACTAACTAAACTAACTAAACTAACTAAACTAACTAAACTAACTAAACTAACTAAACTAACTAAACTAACTAAACTAACTAAACTAACTAAACTAACTAAACTAACTAAACTAACTAAACTAACTAAACTAACTAAACTAACTAAACTAACTAAACTAACTAAACTAACTGAACTAACTAAACTAACTAAACTAACTAAACTAACTAAACTAACTAAACTAACTAAACTAACTAAACTAACTAAACTAACTAAACTAACTAAACTAACTAAACTAACTAAACTAACTAAACTAACTAAACTAACTAAACTAACTAAACTAACTAAACTAACTAAACTAACTAAACTAACTAAACTAACTAAACTAACTAAACTAACTAAACTAACTAAACTAACTAAACTAACTAAACTAACTAAACTAACTAAACTAACTAAACTAACTAAACTAACTAAACTAACTAAACTAACTAAACTAACTAAACTAACTAAACTAACTAAACTAACTAAACTAACTAAACTAACTAAACTAACTAAACTAACTAAACTAACTAAACTAACTAAACTAACTAAACTAACTAAACTAACTAAACTAACTAAACTAACTAAACTAACTAAACTAACTAAACTAACTAAACTAACTAAACTAACTAAACTAACTAAACTAACTAAACTAACTAAACTAACTAAACTAACTAAACTAACTAAACTAACTAAACTAACTAAACTAACTAAACTAACTAAACTAACTAAACTAACTAAACTAACTAAACTAACTAAACTAACTAAACTAACTAAACTAACTAAACTAACTAAACTAACTAAACTAACTAAACTAACTAAACTAACTAAACTAACTAAACTAACTAAACTAACTAAACTAACTAAACTAACTAAACTAACTAAACTAACTAAACTAACTAAACTAACTAAACTAACTAAACTAACTAAACTAACTAAACTAATATATTTCTTAGCGTATTGCACTAAAAAGTTATAGGACTCCATAAAATATGTTCAGATCTTGATACAAATTCGTTTGAAATGAGACATATTGCAGTAATATACGCAAATACAAGCGTTAAAATGCCAATACCAGAGTAATATATTTCCTAGCGTATTGCACCAAAAAGTTATAGGCCACCATTAAAAATGTTCAGATATTGATTCAAATTCGTTTCAAATGAGACATATAGCAGTAATATACGCAAATACAAGCGTTAAAATGCCCATACGAGAGGAATATATGAGACATATTGCAGTTATATAAACAAATACAAGAGTTAAAATTCCAATACCAGAGTAATATATTTCTTAGCGTATTGCACTAAAAAGTTATAGGACTCCATAAAAAATGTTAAGATGTTGATACAAATTCGTTTGAAATGAGACATATTGCAGTTATATACGCAAATACAAGCGTTAAAATGCCGATACCAGAGTAATATATTTCCTAGCGTATTGCACCAAAAAGTTATAGGACCCAATAAAATATGTTCAGATATTGATTCAAATTCGTTTTAAATGAGACATATTTCAGTAATATACGCAAATACAAGCGTTAAAATGCCAATACCAGAGTAATATATTTCTCAGCGTCTTGCCCTAAAAAGTTATAGGACTCTATAAAACATGTTCAGATGTTGATACAAATTCGTTTCAAATGAGACATATTGCAGTAATATACGCAAATACAAGCGTTAAAATGCCAATACCAGAGTAATATATTTCTCAGCGTATTGCACTAAAAAGTTATAGGACCCCATAAAATATGTTCAGATGTTGATACAAATTCGTTTGAAATGAGACATATTGCACTAATATAGGCAAATACAAGCGTTAAAATGCCAATACCAGAGTAATATATTTCCTAGCGTATTGCACCAAAAAGTTATAGGACCCCGTAAAATATGTACGGATCAATTGATTCAAATTCGTTTCAAATGAGACATATTGCAGTAATATACGCAAATACAAGCGTTAAAATGCCAATACGAGAGGAATATATGAGACATATTGCAGTTAAATACGCAAATACAAGCGTTAAATTGCCAATACCAGAGTAATATATTTCTTAGCGTATTGCACTAAAAAGTTATAGGACTCCATAAAATATGTTCAGATCTTGATACAAATTCGTTTGAAATGAGACATATTGCAGTAATATACGCAAATACAAGCGTTAAAATGCCAATACCAGAGTAATATATTTCCTAGCGTATTGCACCAAAAAGTTATAGGACCCCGTAAAATATGTACGGATCAATTGATTCAAATTCGTTTCAAATGAGACATATTGCAGTAATATACGCAAATACAAGCGTTAAAATGCCAATACGAGAGGAATATATGAGACATATTGCAGTTATATACGCAAATACAAGCGTTAAAATGCCAATACCAGAGTAATATATTTCTTAGCGTATTGCACTAAAAAGTTATAGGACCCAATAAAATATGTTCAGATATTGATTCAAATTCGTTTTAAATGAGACATATTTCAGTAATATACGCAAATACAAGCGTTAAAATGCCAATACCAGAGTAATATATTTCTCAGCGTCTTGCCCTAAAAAGTTATAGGACTCTATAAAACATGTTCAGATGTTGATACAAATTCATTTCAAATGAGACATATTGCAGTAATATACGCAAATACAAGCGTTAAAATGCCAATACCTGAGTAATATATAACTTAGCGTATTGTACTAAAAAGTTATAGGCCACCATTAAATATGTTCAGAAATTGATTCAAATTCGTTTCAAATGAGACATATTGCAGTAATATGCGCAAATACAAGCGTTAAAATGCCAATACCAGAGTAATATATTTCTTAGCGTATTGCACTAAAGTGTTATAGGACTCCATAAAATATGTTCAGATGTTGATACAAATTCGTTTGAAATGAGACATATTGCACTAATATAGGCAAATACAAGCGTTAAAATGCCAATACCAGAGTAATATATTTCCTAGCGTATTGCACCAAAAAGTTATAGGACCCCGTAAAATATGTACGGATCAATTGATTCAAATTCGTTTCAAATGAGACATATTGCAGTAATATACGAGAATACAGGCGTTAAAATGCCAATACGAGAGGAATATATGAGACATATTGCAGTTAAATACGCAAATACAAGCGTTAAATTGCCAATACCAGAGTAATATATTTCTTAGCGTATTGCACTAAAAAGTTATAGGACTCCATAAAATATGTTCAGATGTTGATACAAATTCGTTTGAAATGAGACATATTGCATTAATATACGCAAATACAAGCGTTAAAATGCCAATACCAGAGTAATATATTTCTTAGCGTATTGCACTAAAAAGTTATAGGACTCCATAAAATATGTTCAGATGTTGATACAAATTCGTTTGAAATGAGACATATTGCACTAATATAGACAAATACAAGCGTTAAAAAGCCAATACCAGAGAAATATATTTCCTAGCGTATTGCACCAAAAATTTATAGGACCCCGTAAAATATGTACGGATCATTGATTCAAATTCGTTTCAAATGAGACATATTGCAGTAATATACGTGCCAATACGAGAGGAATATATGAGACATATTGCAGTTAAATACGCAAATACAAGCGTTAAAATGCCAATACCAGAGTAATATATTTCTCAGCGTCTTGCCCTAAAAAGTTATAGGACTCTATAAAACATGTTCAGATGTTGATACAAATTCGTTTCAAATGAGACATATTGCAGTAATATACGCAAATACAAGCGTTAAAATGCCAATACGAGAGGAATATATGAGACATATTGCAGTAATATACGCAAATACAAGCGTTAAAATGCCAATACCAGAGTAATATATTTCTCAGCGTCTTGCCCTAAAAAGTTATAGGACTCTATAAAACATGTTCAGATGTTGATACAAATTCGTTTCAAATGAGACATATTGCAGTAATATACGCAAATACAAGCGTTAAAATGCCAATACCAAAGTAATATATTTCTTAGCGTATTGTACTTATAAGTTATAGTTCACCATTAAAAATGTTCAGATATTGATTCAAATTCGTTTCAAATGAGACATTTAGCAGTAATATACGCAAATACAAGCGTTAAAATGCCAATTCGAGAGGAATATATGAGACATATTGCAGTTATATAAGCAAATACAAGCGTTAAAATGCCAATACCAGAGTAATATATTTCTTAGCGTATTGCACTAAAAAGTTATAGGACTCCATAAAATATGTTCAGATGTTGATACAAATTCGTTTGAAATGAGACATATTGCACTAATATAGGCAAATACAAGCGTTAAAATGCCAATACCAGATTAATATATTTCCTAGCGTATTGCACCAAAAAGTTATAGGCCCCGTAAAATATGTACGGATCAATTGATTCAAATTCGTTTCAAATGAGACATATTGCAGTAATATACGCAAATACAAGTGTTAAAATGCCAATACGAGAGGAATATATGAGACATATTGCAGTTAAATATGCAAATACAAGCGTTAAAATGCCAATACCAGAGTAATATATTTCTTAGCGTATTGCACTAAAAAGTTATAGGACTCCATAAAATATGTTCAGATGTTGATACAAATTTGTTTGAAATGAGACATATTGCACTAATATAGGCAAATACAAGCGTTAAAATGCCAATACCAGAGTAATATATTTCCTAGCGTATTGCACCAAAAAGTTATAGGCCACCATTAAAAATGTTCAGATATTGATTCAAATTCGTTTCAAATGAGACATATAGAAGTAATATACGCAAATACAAGCGTTAAAATGCCAATACGAGAGGAATTTATGAGACACATTGCAGTTAAATACGCAAATACAAGCGTTAAAATGCCAATACCAGAGTAATATATTTCTTAGCGTATTGCACTAAAAAGTTATAGGACTCCATAAAATATGTTCAGATGTTGATACAAATTCGTTTGAAATGAGACATATTGCACTAATATAGACAAATACAAGCGTTAAAATGCCAATACCAGAGTAATATATTTCCTAGCGTATTGCACCAAAAATTTATAGGACCCCGTAAAATATGTACGGATCATTGATTCAAATTCGTTTCAAATGAGACATATTGCAGTAATATACGTGCCAATACGAGAGGAATATATGAGACATATGGCAGTTAAATACGCAAATACAAGTGTTAAAATGCCAATACCAGAGTAATAAATTTCTTAGCGTATTGCACTAAAAAGTTATAGGACTCCATAAAATATGTTCAGATGTTGATACAAATTCGTTTGAAATGAGACATATTGCAGTAATATACGCAAATACAAGCGTTAATATGCCAATACGAGAGGAATATATGAGACATATTGCAGTAATATACGCAAATACAAGCGTTAAAATGCCAATACCAGAGTAATATATTTCTTAGCGTATTGTACTTATAAGTTATAGTTCACCATTAAAAATGTTCAGATATTGATTCAAATTCGTTTCAAATGAGACATTTAGCAGTAATATACGCAAATACAAGCGTTAAAATGTCAATACGAGAGGAATATATGAGACATATTGCAGTTATATAAGCAAATACAAGCGTTAAAATGCCAATACCAGAGTAATATATTTCTTAGCGTATTGCACTAAAAAGTTATAGGACTCCATAAAATATGTTCAGATGTTGATACAAATTCGTTTGAAATGAGACATATTGCACTAATATAGGCAAATACAAGCGTTAAAATGCCAATGCCAGAGTAATATATTTCCTAGCGTATTGCACCAAAAAGTTATAGGACCCCGTAAAATATGTACGGATCAATTGATTCAAATTCGTTTCAAATGAGACATATTGCAGTAATATACGCAAATACAAGCGTTAATATGCCAATACGAGAGGAATATATGAGACATATTGCAGTTATATACGCAAATACAAGCGTAAAATGCCAATACCAGAGTAATATATTTCTTAGCGTATTGCACTAAAAAGTTATAGGACCCAATAAAATATGTTCAGATATTGATTCAAAATCGTTTTAAATGAGACATATTTCAGTAATATACGCAAATACAAGCGTTAAAATGCCAATACCAGAGTAATATATTTCTCAGCGTCTTGCCCTAAAAAAGTTATAGGACTCTATAAAACATGTTCAGATGTTGATACAAATTCGTTTCAAATGAGACATATAGCAGTAATATGCCAATACGAGAGGAATATATGAGACATATTGCAGTTATATAAGCAAATACAAGCGTCAAAATGCCAATACCAGAGTAATATATTTCCTAGCGTATTTCACCAAAAAGTTATAGGCCACCATTAAAAATGTTCAGATATTGATTCAAATTCGTTTCAAATGAGACATATAGCAGTAATATACGCAAATACAAGCGTTAAAATGCCAATACGAGAGGAATATATGAGACATATTGCAGTTAAATACGCAAATACAAGCGTTAAAATGCCAATACCAGAGTAATATATTTCTTAGCGTATTGCACTAAAAAGTTATAGGACTCCATAATATATGTTCAGATGTTGATACAAATTCGTTTGAAATGAGACATATTGCATTAATATACGCAAATACAAGCGTTAAAATGCCAATACCAGAGTAATATATTTCCTAGCGTATTGCACCAAAAAGTTATAGGCCACCATTAAAAATGTTCAGATATTAATTCAAATTAGTTTCAAATGAGACATATAGCAGTAATATATGCAAATACAAGCGTTAAAATGCCAATACGAGAGGAATATATGAGACATATTGCAGTTAAATACGCAAATACAAGCGTTAAAATGCCAATACCAGAGTAATATATTTCTTAGCGTATTGCACTAAAAAGTTATAGGACTCCATAAAATATGTTCAGATGTTGATACAAATTCGTTTGAAATGAGACATATTGCAGTAATATACGCAAATACAAGCGTTAAAATGCCAATACCAGAGTAATATATTTCCTAGCGTATTGCACCAAAAAGTTATAGGACCCCGTAAAATATGTACGGATCAATTGATTCAAATTCGTTTCAAATGAGACATATTGCAGTAATATACGCAAATACAAGCGTTAATATGCAAATACGAGAGGAATATATGAGACATATTGCAGTTATATACGCAAATACAAGCGTTAAAATGCCAATACCAGAGTAATATATTTCTTAGCGTATTGCACTAAAAAGTTATAGGACTCCATAAAATATGTTCAGATGTTGATACAAATTCGTTTGAAATGAGACATATTGCACTAATATAGGCAAATACAAGCGTTAAAATGCCAATACCAGAGTAATATATTTCCTAGCGTATTGCACCAAAAAGTTATAGGCCACCATTAAAAATGTTCAGATATTGATTCAAATTCGTTTCAAATGAGACATATAGCAGAGTAATATATTTCTTAGCGTATTGCACTAAAAAGTTATAGGACTCCATAAAATATGTTCAGATGTTGATACAAATTCGTTTGAAATGAGACATATTGCACTAATATAGGCAAATACAAGCGTTAAAATGCCAATACCAGAGTAATATATTTCCTTGCACCAAAAAGTTATAGGACCCCGTAAAATATGTACGGATCATTGATTCAAATTCGTTTCAAATGAGACATATTGCAGTAATATACGCAAATACAAGCGTTAAAATGCCAATACGAGAGGAATATATGAGACATATTGCAGTTAAATACGCAAATACAAGCGTTAAAATGCCAATACCAGAGTAATATATTTCTTAGCGTATTGCACTAAAAAGTTATAGGACTCCATAAAATATGTTCAGATGTTGATACAAATTCGTTTGAAATGAGACATATTGCACTAATATAGGCAAATACAAGCGTTAAAATGCCAATGCCAGAGTAATATATTTCCTAGCGTATTGCACCAAAAAGTTATAGGACCCCGTAAAATATGTACGGATCAATTGATTCAAATTCGTTTCAAATGAGACATATTGCAGTAATATACGCAAATACAAGCGTTAATATGCCAATACGAGAGGAATATATGAGACATATTGCAGTTATATACGCAAATACAAGCGTTAAAATGCCAATACCAGAGTAATATATTTCTTAGCGTATTGCACTAAAAAGTTATAGGACCCAATAAAATATGTTCAGATATTGATTCAAAATCGTTTTAAATGAGACATATTTTAGTAATATACGCAAATACAAGCATTAAAATGCCAATACCAGAGTAATATATTTCTCAGCGTCTTGCCCTAAAAAGTTATAGGACTCTATAAAACATGTTCAGATGTTGATACAAATTCGTTTCAAATGAGACATATAGCAGTAATATACGCAAATACAAGCGTTAAAATGCCAATACGAGAGTATTATATGAGACATATTGCAGTTATATAAGCAAATACAAGCGTTAAAATGCCAATACCAGAGTAATATATTTCCTAGCGTATTTCACCAAAAAGTTATAGGCCACCATTAAAAATGTTCAGATTTTGATTCAAATTCGTTTCAAATGAGACATATAGCAGTAATATACGCAAATACAAGCGTTAAAATGCCAATACGAGAGGAATATATGAGACATATTGCAGTTAAATACGCAAATACAAGCGTTAAAATGCCAATACCAGAGTAATATATTTTTTAGCGTATTGCACTAAAAAGTTATAGGACTCCATAAAATATGTTCAGATGTTGATACAAATTCGTTTGAAATGAGACATATTGCATTAATATACGCAAATACAAGCGTTAAAATGCCAATACCAGAGTAATATATTTCTTAGCGTATTGTACTTATAAGTTATAGTTCACCATTAAAAATGTTCAGATATTGATTCAAATTCGTTTCAAATGATACATTTAGCAGAAATATACGCAAATACAAGCGTTAAAATGCCAATACGAGAGGAATATATGAGACATATTGCAGTTATATAAGCAAATACAAGCGTTAAAATGCCAATACCAGAGTAATATATTTCTTAGCGTATTGCACTAAAAAGTTATAGGCCACCATTAAAAATGTTCAGATATTGATTCAAATTCGTTTCAAATGAGACATATAGCAGTAATATACGCAAATACAAGCGTTAAAATGCCAATACGAGAGGAATATATGAGACATATTGCAGTTAAATACGCAAATACAAGCGTTAAAATGCCAATACCAGAGTAATATATTTCTTAGCGTATTGCACTAAAAAGTTATAGGACTCCATAATATATGTTCAGATGTTGATACAAATTCGTTTGAAATGAGACATATTGCATTAATATACGCAAATACAAGCGTTAAAATGCCAATACCAGAGTAATATATTTCCTAGCGTATTGCACCAAAAAGTTATAGGCCACCATTAAAAATGTTCAGATATTAATTCAAATTAGTTTCAAATGAGACATATAGCAGTAATATATGCAAATACAAGCGTTAAAATGCCAATACGAGAGGAATATATGAGACATATTGCAGTTAAATACGCAAATACAAGCGTTAAAATGCCAATACCAGAGTAATATATTTCTTAGCGTATTGCACTAAAAAGTTATAGGACTCCATAAAATATGTTCAGATGTTGATACAAATTCGTTTGAAATGAGACATATTGCAGTAATATACGCAAATACAAGCGTTAAAATGCCAATACCAGAGTAATATATTTCCTAGCGTATTGCACCAAAAAGTTATAGGACCCCGTAAAATATGTACGGATCAATTGATTCAAATTCGTTTCAAATGAGACATATTGCAGTAATATACGCAAATACAAGCGTTAATATGCAAATACGAGAGGAATATATGAGACATATTGCAGTTATATACGCAAATACAAGCGTTAAAATGCCAATACCAGAGTAATATATTTCTTAGCGTATTGCACTAAAAAGTTATAGGACTCCATAAAATATGTTCAGATGTTGATACAAATTCGTTTGAAATGAGACATATTGCACTAATATAGGCAAATACAAGCGTTAAAATGCCAATACCAGAGTAATATATTTCCTAGCGTATTGCACCAAAAAGTTATAGGCCACCATTAAAAATGTTCAGATATTGATTCAAATTCGTTTCAAATGAGACATATAGCAGAGTAATATATTTCTTAGCGTATTGCACTAAAAAGTTATAGGACTCCATAAAATATGTTCAGATGTTGATACAAATTCGTTTGAAATGAGACATATTGCACTAATATAGGCAAATACAAGCGTTAAAATGCCAATACCAGAGTAATATATTTCCTTGCACCAAAAAGTTATAAGACCCCGTAAAATATGTACGGATCATTGATTCAAATTCGTTTCAAATGAGACATATTGCAGTAATATACGCAAATACAAGCGTTAAAATGCCAATACGAGAGGAATATATGAGACATATTGCAGTTAAATACGCAAATACAAGCGTTAAAATGCCAATACCAGAGTAATATATTTCTTAGCGTATTGCACTAAAAAGTTATAGGACTCCATAAAATATGTTCAGATGTTGATACAAATTCGTTTGAAATGAGACATATTGCAGTAATATACGCAAATACAAGCGTTAATATGCCAATACGAGAGGAATATATGAGACATATTGCAGTAATATACGCAAATACAAGCGTTAAAATGCCAATACCAGAGTAATATATTTCTTAGCGTATTGTACTTCTAAGGTATAGTTCACCATTAAAAATGTTCAGATATTGATTCAAATTCGTTTCAAATGAGACATTTAGCAGTAATATACGCAAATACAAGCGTTAAAATGCCAATACGAGAGGAATATATGAGACATATTGCAGTTATATAAGCAAATACAAGCGTTAAAATGCCAATACCAGAGTAATATATTTCTTAGCGTATTGCACTAAAAAGTTATAGGACTCCATAAAATATGTTCAGATGTTGATACAAATTCGTTTGAAATGAGACATATTGCACTAATATAGGCAAATACAAGCGTTAAAATGCCAATGCCAGAGTAATATATTTCCTAGCGTATTGCACCAAAAAGTTATAGGACCCCGTAAAATATGTACGGATCAATTGATTCAAATTCGTTTCAAATGAGACATATTGCAGTAATATACGCAAATACAAGCGTTAATATGCCAATACGAGAGGAATATATGAGACATATTGCAGTTATATACGCAAATACAAGCGTTAAAATGCCAATACCAGAGTAATATATTTCTTAGCGTATTGCACTAAAAAGTTATAGGACCCAATAAAATATGTTCAGATATTGATTCAAAATCGTTTTAAATGAGACATATTTCAGTAATATACGCAAATACAAGCATTAAAATGCCAATACCAGAGTAATATATTTCTCAGCGTCTTGCCCTAAAAAGTTATAGGACTCTATAAAACATGTTCAGATGTTGATACAAATTCGTTTCAAATGAGACATATAGCAGTAATATACGCAAATACAAGCGTTAAAATGTCAATACGAGAGTAATATATGAGACATATTGCAGTTATATAAGCAAATACAAGCGTTAAAATGCCAATACCAGAGTTATATATTTCCTAGCGTATTTCACCAAAAAGTTATAGGCCACCATTAAAAATGTTCAGATATTGATTCAAATTCGTTTGAAATGAGACATATTGCATTAATATACGCAAATACAAGCGTTAAAATGCCAATACCAGAGTAATATATTTCTTAGCGTATTGTACTTATAAGTTATAGTTCACCATTAAAAATGTTCAGATATTGATTCAAATTCGTTTCAAATGATACATTTAGCAGAAATATACGCAAATACAAGCGTTAAAATGCCAATACGAGAGGAATATATGAGACATATTGCAGTTATATAAGCAAATACAAGCGTTAAAATGCCAATACCAGAATAATATATTTCTTAGCGTATTGCACTAAAAAGTTATAGGCCACCATTAAAAATGTTCAGATATTGATTCAAATTCGTTTCAAATGAGACATATAGCAGTAATATACGCAAATACAAGCGTTAAAATGCCAATACGAGAGGAATATATGAGACATATTGCAGTTAAATACGCAAATACAAGCGTTAAAATGCCAATACCAGAGTAATATATTTCTTAGCGTATTGCACTAAAAAGTTATAGGACTCCATAAAATATGTTCAGATGTTGATACAAATTCGTTTAAAATGAGACATATTGCACTAATATAGGCAAATACAAGCGTTAAAATGCCAATACCAGAGTAATATATTTCCTAGCGTATTGCACCAAAAAGTTATAGGACCCCGTAAAATATGTACGGATCAATTGATTCAAATTCGTTTCAAATGAGACATATTGCAGTAATATACGCAAATACAAGCGTTAAAATGCCAATACGAGAGGAATATATGAGACATTTTGCAGTTAAATACGCAAATACAAGCGTTAAAATGCCAATACCAGAGTAATATATTTCTTAGCGTATTGCACTAAAAGGTTATAGGACTCCATAAAATATGTTCAGATGTTGATACAAATTCGTTTGAAATGAGACATATTGCACTAATATAGGCAAATACAAGCGTTAAAATACCAATACCAGAGTAATATATTTCCTAGCGTATTGCACCAAAAAGTTATAGGACCCCCGTAAAATATGTACGGATCAATTGATTAAAATTCGTTTCAAATGAGACATATTGCAGTAATATACGCAAATACAAGCGTTAAAATGCCAATACGAGAGGAATATATGAGACATATTGCAGTTAAATACGCAAATACAAGCGTTAAAATGCCAATACCAGAGAATATATTTCCTAGCGTATTGCACCAAAAAGTTATAGGCCACCATTAAAAATGTTCAGATATTGATTCAAATTCGTTTCAAATGAGACATATAGCAGTAATATACGCAAATACAAGCGTTAAAATGCCAATACGAGAGGAATATATGAGACATATTGCAGTTAAATACGCAAATACAAGCGTTAAATTGCCAATACCAGAGTAATATATTTCTTAGCGTATTGCACTAAAAAGTTATAGGACCCAATAAAATATGTTCAGATATTGATTCAAATTCGTTTTAAATGAGACATATTTCAGAAATATACGCAAATACAAGCGTTAAAATGCCAATACGAGAGGAATATATGAGACATATTGCAGTTAAATACGCAAATACAAGCGTTAAAATGCCAATACCAGAGTAATATATTTCTTAACGTATTGCACTAAAAAGTTATAGGACTACATAAAATATGTTCAGATGTTGATACAAATTCGTTTGAAATGAGACATATTGCAGTAATATACGCAAATACAAGCGTTAATATGCCAATACGAGAGGAATATATGAGACATATTGCAGTAATATACGCAAATACAAGCGTTAAAATGCCAATACCAGAGTAATATATTTCTTAGCGTATTGTACTTATAAGTTATAGTTCACCATTAAAAATGTTCAGATATTGATTCAAATTCGTTTCAAATGAGACATTTAGCAGTAATATACGCAAATACAAGCGTTAAAATGCCAATACGAGAGGAATATATGAGACATATTGCAGTTATATAAGCAAATACAAGCGTTAAAATGCCAATACCAGAGTAATATATTTCTTAGCGTATTGCACTAAAAAGTTACAGGACTCCATAAAATATGTTCAGATATTGATTCAAAATCGTTTTAAATGAGACTTATTTCAGTAATATACGCAAATACAAGCGTTAAAATGCCAATACCAGAGTAATATATTTCTTAGCGTATTGCACTAAAAAGTATAGGACTCCATAAAATATGTTCAGATGTTGATACAAATTCGTTTCAAATGAGACATATTGCAGTAAAATACGCAAATACAAGCGTTAAAATGCCAATACCAGAGTAATATATTTCTTAGCGTATTGTACTTATAAGTTATAGTTCACCATTAAAAATGTTCAGATATTGATTCAAATTCGTTTCAAATGAGACATTTAGCAGTAATATACGCAAATACAAGCGTTAAAATGCCAATACGAGAGGAATATATGAGACATATTGCAGTTATATAAGCAAATACAAGCGTTAAAATGCCAATACCAGAGTAATATATTTCTTAGCGTATTGCACTAAAAGTTATAGGCCACCTTTAAAAATGTTCAGATATTGATTCAAATTCGTTTCAAATGAGACATATAGCAGTAATATACGCAAATACAACCGTTAAAATGCCAATACGAGAGGAATATATGAGACATATTGCAGTTAAATACGCAAATACAAGCGTTAAAATGCCAATACCAGAGTAATATATTTCCTAGCGTATTTCACCAAAAAGTTATAGGCCACCATTAAAAATGTTCAGATGTTGATACAAATTCGTTTCAAATGAGACATATTGCACTAATATAGGCAAATACAAGCGTTAAAATGCCAATACCAGAGTAATATATTTCCTAGCGTATTGCACCAAAAAGTTATTGGACCCCGTAAAATATGTACGGATCAATTGATTCAAATTCGTTTCAAATGAGACATATTGCAGTAATATACGCAAATACAAGCGTTAAAATGCCAATACGAGAGGAATATATGAGACATATTGCAGTTAAATACGCAAATACAAGCGTTAAAATGCCAATACCAGAGTAATATATTTCTTAGCGTATTGCACTAAAAAGTTATAGGACCCAATAAAATATGTTCAGATATTGATTCAAAATCGTTTTAAATGAGACATATTTCAGTAATATACGCAAATACAAGCGTTAAAATGCCAATACCAGAGTAATATATTTCTCAGCGTCTTGCCCTAAAAAGTTATAGGACTCTATAAAACATGTTCAGATGTTGATACAAATTCGTTTCAAATGAGACATATAGCAGTAATATGCCATTACGAGAGGAATATATGAGACATATTGCAGTTATATAAGCAAATACAAGCGTCAAAATGCCAATACCAGAGTAATATATTTCCTAGCGTATTTCACCAAAAAGTTATAGGCCACCATTAAAAATGTTCAGATATTGATTCAAATTCGTTTCAAATGAGACATATAGCAGTAATATACGCAAATACAAGCGTTAAAATGCCAATACGAGAGGAATATATGAGACATATTGCAGTTAAATACGCAAATACAAGCGTTAAAATGCCAATACCAGAGTAATATATTTCTTAGCGTATTGCACTAAAAAGTTATAGGACTCCATAAAATATGTTCAGATGTTGATACAAATTCGTTTGAAATGAGACATATTGCATTAATATACGCAAATACAAGCGTTAAAATGCCAATACCAGAGTAATATATTTCCTAGCGTATTGCACCAAAAAGTTATAGGCCACCATTAAAAATGTTCAGATATTAATTCAAATTCGTTTCAAATGAGACATATAGCAGTAATATATGCAAATACAAGCGTTAAAATGCCAATACGAGAGGAATATATGAGACATATTGCAGTTAAATACGCAAATACAAGCGTTAAAATGCCAATACCAGAGTAATATATTTCTTAGCGTATTGCACTAAAAAGTTATAGGACTCCATAAAATATGTTCAGATGTTGATACAAATTCGTTTGAAATGAGACATATTGCATTAATATACGCAAATACAAGCGTTAAAATGCCAATACCAGAGTAATATATTTCCTAGCGTATTGCACCAAAAAGTTATAGGACCCCGTAAAATATGTACGGATCAATTGATTCAAATTCGTTTCAAATGAGACATATTGCAGTAATATACGCAAATACAAGCGTTAATATGCCAATACGAGAGGAATATATGAGACATATTGCAGTTATATACGCAAATACAAGCGTTAAAATGCCAATACCAGAGTAATATATTTCTTAGCGTATTGCACTAAAAAGTTATAGGACCCAATAAAATATGTTCAGATATTGATTCAAATTCGTTTTAAATGAGACATATTTCAGTAATATACGCAAATACAAGCTTTAAAATGCCAATACCAGAGTAATATATTTCTCAGCGTCTTGCCCTAAAAAGTTATAGGACTCTATAAAACATGTTCAGATGTTGATACAAATTCGTTTCAAATGAGACATATTGCAGTAATATACGCAAATACAAGCGTTAAAATGCCAATACCAGAGTAATATATTTCTTAGCGTATTGTACTTATAAGTTATAGTTCACCATTAAAAATGTTCAGATATTGATTCAAATTCGTTTCAAATGAGACATTTAGCAGTAATATACGCAAATACAAGCGTTAAAATGCCAATACGAGAGGAATATATGAGACATATTGCAGTTATATAAGCAAATACAAGCGTTAAAATGCCAATACCAGAGTAATATATTTCTTAGCGTATTGCACTAAAAAGTTATAGGACTCCATAAAATATGTTCAGATGTTGATACAAATTCGTTTGAAATGAGACATATTGCACTAATATAGGCAAATACAAGCGTTAAAATGCCAATACCAGAGTAATATATTTCCTAGCGTATTGCACCAAAAAGTTATAGGAGCCCGTAAAATATGTACGGATCAATTGATTCAAAGTCGTTTCAAATGAGACATATTGCAGTAATATACGCAAATACAAGCGTTAAAATGCCAATACGAGAGGAATATATGAGACATATTGCAGTTAAATACGCAAATACAAGCGTTAAAATGCCAATACCAGAGTAATATATTTCTTAGCGTATTGCACTAAAAAGTTATAGGACTCCATAAAATATGTTCAGATGTTGATACAAATTCGTTTGAAATGAGACATATTGCACTAATATAGGCAAATACAAGCGTTAAAATGCCAATACCAGAGTAATATATTTCCTAGCGTATTGCACCAAAAAGTTATAGGCCACCATTAAAAATGTTCAGATATTGATTCAAATTCGTTTCAAATGAGACATATAGCAGAGTAATATATTTCTTAGCGTATTGCACTAAAAAGTTATAGGACTCCATAAAATATGTTCAGATGTTGATACAAATTCGTTTGAAATGAGACATATTGCACTAATATAGGCAAATACAAGCGTTAAAATGCCAATACCAGAGTAATATATTTCCTTGCACCAAAAAGTTATAGGACCCCGTAAAATATGTACGGATCATTGATTCAAATTCGTTTCAAATGAGACATATTGCAGTAATATACGCAAATACAAGCGTTAAAATGCCAATACGAGAGGAATATATGAGACATATTGCAGTTAAATACGCAAATACAAGCGTTAAAATGCCAATACCAGAGTAATATATTTCTTAGCGTATTGCACTAAAAAGTTATAGGACTCCATAAAATATGTTCAGATGTTGATACAAATTCGTTTGAAATGAGACATATTGCAGTAATATACGCAAATACAAGCGTTAATATGCCAATACGAGAGGAATATATGAGACATATTGCAGTAATATACGCAAATACAAGCGTTTAAATGCCAATACCAGAGTAATATATTTCTTAGCGTATTGTACTTATAAGTTATAGTTCACCATTAAAAATGTTCAGATATTGATTCAAATTCGTTTCAAATGAGACATTTAGCAGTAATATACGCAAATACAAGCGTTAAAATGCCAATACGAGAGGAATATATGAGACACATTGTAGTTATATAAGCAAATACAAGCGTTAAAATGCCAATACCAGAGTAATATATTTCTTAGCGTATTGCACTAAAAAGTTATAGGACTCCATAAAATATGTTCAGATGTTGATACAAATTCGTTTGAAATGAGACATATTGCACTAATATAGGCAAATACAAGCGTTAAAATGCCAATGCCAGAGTAATATATTTCCTAGCGTATTGCACCAAAAAGTTATAGGACCCCGTAAAATATGTACGGATCAATTGATTCAAATTCGTTTCAAATGAGACATATTGCAGTAATATACGCAAATACAAGCGTTAATATGCCAATACGAGAGGAATATATGAGACATATTGCAGTTATATACGCAAATACAAGCGTTAAAATGCCAATACCAGAGTAATATATTTCTTAGCGTATTGCACTAAAATGTTATAGGACCCAATAAAACATGTTCAGATATTGATTCAAAATCGTTTTAAATGAGACATATTTCAGTAATATACGCAAATACAAGCATTAAAATGCCAATACCAGAGTAATATATTTCTCAGCGTCTTGCCCTAAAAAGTTATAGGACTCTATAAAACATGTTCAGATGTTGATACAAATTCGTTTCAAATGAGACATATAGCAGTAATATACGCAAATACAAGCGTTAAAATGCCAATACGAGAGTAATATATGAGACATATTGCAGTTATATAAGCAAATACAAGCGTTAAAATGCCAATACCAGAGTAATATATTTCCTAGCGTATTTCACCAAAAAGTTATAGGCCACCATTAAAAATGTTCAGATATTGATTCAAATTCGTTTCAAATGAGACATATAGCAGTAATATACGCAAATACAAGCGTTAAAATGCCAATACGAGAGGAATATATGAGACATATTGCAGTTAAATACGCAAATACAAGCGTTAAAATGCCAATACCAGAGTAATATATTTCTTAGCGTATTGCACTAAAAAGTTATAGGACTCCATAAAATATGTTCAGATGTTGATACAAATTCGTTTGAAATGAGACATATTGCATTAATATACGCAAATACAAGCGTTAAAATGCCAATACCAGAGTAATATATTTCTTAGCGTATTGTACTTATAAGTTATAGTTCACCATTAAAAATGTTCAGATATTGATTCAAATTCCTTTCAAATGATACATTTAGCAGAAATATACGCAAATACAAGCGTTAAAATGCCAATACGAGAGGAATATATGAGACATATTGCAGTTATATAAGCAAATACAAGCGTTAAAATGCCAATACCAGAGTAATATATTTCTTAGCGTATTGCACTAAAAAGTTATAGGCCACCATTAAAAATGTTCAGATATTGATTCAAATTCGTTTCAAATGAGACATATAGCAGTAATATACGCAAATACAAGCGTTAAAATGCCAATACGAGAGGAATATATGAGACATATTGCAGTTAAATACGCAAATACAAGCGTTAAAATGCCAATACCAGAGTAATATATTTCTTAGCGTATTGCACTAAAAAGTTATAGGACTCCATAAAATATGTTCAGATGTTGATACAAATTCGTTTGAAATGAGACATATTGCACTAATATAGGCAAATACAAGCGTTAAAATGCCAATACCAGAGTAATATATTTCCTAGCGTATTGCACCAAAAAGTTATAGGACCCCGTAAAATATGTACGGATCAATTGATTCAAATTCGTTTCAAATGAGACATATTGCAGTAATATACGCAAATACAAGCGTTAAAATGCCAATACGAGAGGAATATATGAGACATATTGCAGTTAAATACGCAAATACAAGCGTTAAAATGCCAATACCAGAGTAATATATTTCTTAGCGTATTGCACTAAAAAGTTATAGGACCCAATAAAATATGTTCAGATATTGATTCAAATTCGTTTTAAATGAGACATATTTCAGAAATATACGCAAATACAAGCGTTAAAATGCCAATACCAGAGTAATATATTTCTCAGCGTCTTGCCCTAAAAAGTTATAGGACTCTATAAAACATGTTCAGATGTTGATACAAATTCGTTTCAAATGAGACATATAGCAGTAATATACGCAAATACAAGCGTTAAAATGCCAATACGAGAGGAATATATGAGACATATTGCAGTTATATACGCAAATACAAGCGTTAAAATGCCAATACCAGAGTAATATATTTCCTAGCGTATTGCACCAAAAAGTTATAGGCCACCATTAAAAATGTTCAGATATTGATTCAAATTCGTTTCAAATGAGACATATAGCAGTAATATACGCAAATACAAGCGTTAAAATGCCAATACGAGAGGAATATATGAGACATATTGCAGTTAAATACGCAAATACAAGCGTTAAAATGCCAATACCAGAGTAATATATTTCTTAGCGTATTGCACTAAAAAGTTATAGGACTACATAAAATATATTCAGATGTTGATACAAATTCGTTTGAAATGAGACATATTGCAGTAATATACGCAAATACAAGCGTTAATATGCCGATACGAGAGGAATATATGAGACATATTGCAGTAATATACGCAAATACAAGCGTTAAAATGCCAATACCAGAGTAATATATTTCTTAGCGTATTGTACTTATAAGTTATAGTTCACCATTAAAAATGTTCAGATATTGATTCAAATTCGTTTCAAATGAGACATTTAGCAGTAATATACGCAAATACAAGCGTTAAAATGCCAATACGAGAGGAATATATGAGACATATTGCAGTTATATAAGCATATACAAGCGTTAAAATGCCAATACCAGAGTAATATATTTCTTAGCGTATTGCACTAAAAAGTTATAGGACTCCATAAAATATGTTCAGATGTTGATACAAATTCGTTTGAAATGAGACATATTGCATTAATATACGCAAATACAAGCGTTAAAATGCCAATACCAGAGTAATATATTTCCTAGCGTATTGCACCAAAAAGTTATAGGCCACCATTAAAAATGTTCAGATATTAATTCAAATTCGTTTCAAATTAAACATATAGCAGTAATATATGCAAATACAAGCGTTAAAATGCCAATACGAGAGGAATATATGAGACATATTGCAGTTAAATACGCAAATACAAGCGTTAAAATGCCAATACCAGAGTAATATATTTCTTAGCGTATTGCACTAAAAAGTTATAGGACTCCATAAAATATGTTCAGATGTTGATACAAATTCGTTTTATATGAGACATATTGCACTAATATAGGCAAATACAAGCGTTAAAATGCCAATACCAGAGTAATATATTTCCTAGCGTATTGCACCAAAAAGTTATAGGACCCCGTAAAATATGTACGGATCAATTGATTCAAATTCGTTTCAAATGAGACATATTGCAGTAATATACGCAAATACAAGCGTTAAAATGCCAATACGAGAGGAATATATGAGACATATTGCAGTTAAATACGCAAATACAAGCGTTAAATTGACAATACCAGAGTAATATATTTCTTAGCGTATTGCACTAAAAAGTTATAGGACTCCATAAAATATGTTCAGATGTTGATACAAATTCGTTTGAAATGAGACATATTGTACTAATATAGGCAAATACAAGCGTTAAAATGCCAATACCAGAGTAATATATTTCCTAGCGTATTGCACCAAAAAGTTATAGGACCCCGTAAAACATGTACGGATCAATTGATTCAAATTCGTTTCAAATGAGACATATTGCAGTAATATACGCAAATACAAGCGTTAATATGCCAATACGAGAGGAATATATGAGACATATTGCAGTAATATACGCAAATACAAGCGTTGAAATGCCAATACCAGAGTAATATATTTCCTAGCGTATTGCACCAAAAAGTTATAGGCCACCATTAAAAATGTTCAGATATTGATGCAAATTCGTTTCAAATGAGACATATAGCAGTAATATACGCAAATACAAGCGTTAAAATGCCAATACGAGAGGAATATATGAGACATATTGCAGTTAAATACGCAAATACAAGCGTTAAAATGCCAATACCAGAGTAATATATTTCTTAGCGTATTGCACTAAAAAGTTATAGGACTCCATAAAATATGTTCAGATGTTGATACAAATTCGTTTGAAATGAGACATATTGCACTAATATAGGCAAATACAAGCGTTAAAATGCCAATACCAGAGTAATATATTTCCTAGCGTATTGCACCAAAAAGTTATAGGACCCCGTAAAATATGTACGGATCATTGATTCAAATTCGTTTCAAATGAGACATATTGCAGTAATATACGCAAATACAAGCGTTAAAATGCCAATACGAGAGAAATATATGAGACATATTGCAGTTAAATACGCAAATTCAAGCGTTAAAATGCCAATACCAGAGTAATATATTTCTTAGCGTATTGCACTAAAAAGTTATAGGACTCCATAAAATATGTTCAGATGTTGATACAAATTCGTTTGAAATGAGACATATTGCACAAATATAGGCAAATACAAGCGTTAAAATGCCAATACCAGAGTAATATATTTCCTAGCGTATTGCACCAAAAAGTTATAGGACCCCGTAAAATATGTACGGATCAATTGATTCAAATTCGTTTCAAATGAGACATATTGCAGTAATATACGAGAATACAAGCGTTAAAATGCCAATACGAGAGGAATATATGAGACATATTGCAGTTAAATACGCAAATACATGCGTTAAATTGCCATTACCAGAGTAATATATTTCTTAGCGTATTGCACTAAAAAGTTATAGGACGCCATAAAATATGTTCAGATGTTGATACAAATTCGTTTGAAATGAGACATATTGCATTAATATACGCAGATACAAGCGTTAAAATGCCAATACCAGAGTGATATATTTCCTAGCGTATTGCACCAAAGAGTTATAGGCCACCATTAAAAATGTTCAGATATTGATTCAAATTCGTTTCAAATGAGACATATAGCAGTAATATACGCAAATACAAGCGTTAAAATGCCAATACGAGAGGAATATATGAGACATATTGCAGTTAAATACGCAAATACAAGCGTTAAAATGCCAATACCAGAGTAATATATTTCTTAGCGTATTGTACTTATAAGTTATAGTTCACCATTAAAAATGTTCAGATATTGATTCAAATTCGTTTCAAATGAGACATTTAGCAGTAATATACGCAAATACAAGCGTTTAAATGCCAATACGAGAGGAATATATGAGACATATTGCAGTTATATAAGCAAATACAAGCGATAAAATGCCAATACCAGAGTAATATATTTCTTAGCGTATTGCACTAAAAAGTTATATAAAATATGTTCAGATGTTGATACAAATTCGTTTGAAATGAGACATATTGCACTAATATAGGCAAATACAAGCGTTAAAATGCCAATACCAGAGTAATATATTTCCTAGCGTTATGCACCAAAAAGTTATAGGACCCCGTAAAATATGTACGGATCAATTGATTCAAATTCGTTTCAAATGAGACATATTGCAGTAATATACGCAAATACAAGCGTTAATATGCCAATACGAGAGGAATATATGAGACATATTGCAGTAATATACGCAAATACAAGCGTTAAAATGCCAATACCAGAGTAATATATTTCCTAGCGTATTGCACCAAAAAGTTATAGGCCACCATTAAAAATGTTCAGATATTGATTCAAATTCGTTTCAAATGAGACATATAGCAGTAATATACGCAAATACAAGCGTTAAAATGCCAATACGAGAGGAATATATGAGACATATTGCAGGTAAATACGCAAATACAAGCGTTAAAATGCCAATACCAGAGTAATATATTTCTTAGCGTATTGCACTAAAAAGTTATAGGACTCCATAAAATATGTTCAGATGTTGATACAAATTCGTTTGAAATGAGACATATTGCACTAATATAGGCAAGTACAAGCGTTAAAATGCCAATACCAGAGTAATATATTTCCTAGCGTATTGCACCAAAAAGTTATAGGACCCCGTAAAATATGTACGGATCATTGATTCAAATTCGTTTCAAATGAGACATATTGCAGTAATATACGCAAATACAAGCGTTAAAATGCCAATACGAGAGGAATATATGAGACATATTGCAGTATAATACGCAAATACAAGCGTTAAAATGCCAATACCAGAGTAATATATTTCTTAGCGTATTGCACTAAAAAGTTATAGGACTCCATAAAATATGTTCAGATGTTGATACAAATTCGTTTGAAATGAGACATATTGCAGTAATATACGCAAATACAAGCGTTAAAATGCCAATACCAGAGTAATATATTTCCTAGCGTATTGCACCAAAAAGTTATAGGACCCCGTAAAATATGTACGGATCAATTGATTCAAATTCGTTTCAAATGAGACATATTGCAGTAATATACGCAAATACAAGCGTTAATATGCCAATACGAGAGGAATATATGAGACATATTGCAGTAATATACGCAAATACAAGCGTTAAAATGCCAATACCAGAGTAATATATTTCTTAGCGTATTGCACTAAAAAGTTATAGGACTCCATAAAATATGTTCAGATGTTGATACAAATTCGTTTGAAATGAGACATATTGCATTAATATACGCAAATACAAGCGTTAAAATGCCAATACCAGAGTAATATATTTCCTAGCGTATTGCACCAAAAAGTTATAGGCCACCATTAAAAATGTTCAGATATTAATTCAAATTCGTTTCAAATTAAACATATAGCAGTAATATATGCAAATACAAGCGTTAAAATGCCAATACGAGAGGAATATATGAGACATATTGCAGTTAAATACGCAAATACAAGCGTTAAAATGCCAATACCAGAGTAATATATTTCTTAGCGTATTGCACTAAAAAGTTATAGGACTCCATAAAATATGTTCAGATGTTGATACAAATTCGTTTCAAATGAGACATATTGCAGTAAAATACGCAAATACAAGCGTTAAAATGCCAATACCAGAGTAATATATTTCTTAGCGTATTGTACTTATAAGTTATAGTTCACCATTAAAAATGTTCAGATATTGATTCAAATTCGTTTCAAATGAGACATTTAGCAGTAATATACGCAATACAAGCGTTAAAATGCCAATACGAGAGGAATATATGAGACATATTGCAGTTATATAAGCAAATACAAGCGTTAAAATGCCAATACCAGAGTAATATATTTCTTAGCGTATTGCACTAAAAAGTTATAGGCCACCATTAAAAATGTTCAGATATTGATTCAAATTCGTTTCAAATGAGACATATAGCAGTAATATACGCAAATACAAGCGTTAAAATGCCAATACGAGAGGAATATATGAGACATATTGCAGTTAAATACGCAAATACAAGCGTTAAAATGCCAATACCAGAGTAATATATTTCTTAGCGTATTGCACTAAAAAGTTATAGGACTCCATAAAATATGTTCAGATGTTGATACAAATTCGTTTCAAATGAGACATATTGCAGTAAAATACGCAAATACAAGCGTTAAAATGCCAATACCAGAGTAATATATTTCTTAGCGTATTGTACTTATAAGTTATTGTTCACCATTAAAAATGTTCAGATATTGATTCAAATTCGTTTCAAATGAGACATATAGCAGTAATATATGCAAATACAAGCGTTAAAATGCCAATACGAGAGGAATATATGAGACATATTGCAGTTAAATACGCAAATACAAGCGTTAAAATGCCAATACCAGAGTAATATATTTCCTAGTGTATTTCACCAAAAAGTTATAGGCCACCATTAAAAATGTTCAGATGTTGATACAAATTCGTTTCAAATGAGACATATTGCACTAATATAGGCAAATACAAGCGTTAAAATGCCAATACCAGAGTAATATATTTCCTAGCGTATTGCACCAAAAAGTTATAGGACCCCGTAAAATATGTACGGATCAATTGATTCAAATTCGTTTCAAATGAGACATATTGCAGTAATATACGCAAATACAAGCGTTAAAATGCCAATACGAGAGGAATATATGAGACATATTGCAGTTAAATACGCAAATACAAGCGTTAAAATGCCAATACCAGAGTAATATATTTCTTAGCGTATTGCACTAAAAAGTTATAGGACTCCATAAAATATGTTCAGATGTTGATACAAATTCGTTTGAAATGAGACATATTGCACTAATATAGGCAAATACAAGCGTTGAAATGCCAATACCAGAGTAATATATTTCCTAGCGTATTGCACCAAAAAGTTATAGGACCCCGTAAAATATGTACGGATCAATTGATTCAAATTCGTTTCAAATGAGACATATTGCAGTAATATACGCAAATACAAGCGTTAAAATGCCAATACGAGAGGAATATATGAGACATATTGCAGTTAAATACGCAAATACAAGCGTTAAATTGACAATACCAGAGTAATATATTTCTTAGCGTATTGCACTATAAAGTTATAGGACTCCATAAAATATGTTCAGATGTTGATACAAATTCGTTTGAAATGAGACATATTGTACTAATATAGGCAAATACAAGCGTTAAAATGCCAATACCAGAGTAATATATTTCCTAGCGTATTGCACCAAAAAGTTATAGGACCCCGTAAAATATGTACGGATCAATTGATTCAAATTCGTTTCAAATGAGACATATTGCAGTAATATACGCAAATACAAGCGTTAATATGCCAATACGAGAGGAATATATGAGACATATTGCAGTAATATACGCAAATACAAGCGTTGAAATGCCAATACCAGAGTAATATATTTCCTAGCGTATTGCACCAAAAAGTTATAGGCCACCATTAAAAATGTTCAGATATTGATGCAAATGCGTTTCAAATGAGACATATAGCTGTAATATACGCAAATACAAGCGTTAAAATGCCAATACGAGAGGAATATATGAGACATATTGCAGTTAAATACGCAAATACAAGCGTTAAAATGCCAATACCAGAGTAATATATTTCTTAGCGTATTGCACTAAAAAGTTATAGGACTCCATAAAATATGTTCAGATGTTGATACAAATTCGTTTGAAATGAGACATATTGCACTAATATAGGCAAATACAAGCGTTAAAATGCCAATACCAGAGTAATATATTTCCTAGCGTATTGCACCAAAAAGTTATAGGACCCCGTAAAATATGTACGGATCATTGATTCAAATTCGTTTCAAATGAGACATATTGCAGTAATATACGCAAATACAAGCGTTAAAATGCCAATACGAGAGGAATATATGAGACATATTGCAGTTAAATACGCAAATACAAGCGTTAAAATGCCAATACCAGAGTAATATATTTCTTAGCGTATTGTACTTATAAGTTATAGTTCACCATTAAAAATGTTCAGATATTGATTCAAATTCGTTTCAAATGAGACATTTAGCAGTAATATACGCAAATACAAGCGTTAAAATGCCAATACGAGAGGAATATATGAGACATATTGCAGTTATATAAGCAAATACAAGCGATAAAATGCCAAGACCAGAGTAATATATTTCTTAGCGTATTGCACTAAAAAGTTATATAAAATATGTTCAGATGTTGATACAAATTCGTTTGAAATGAGACATATTGCACTAATATAGGCAAATACAAGCGTTAAAATGCCAATACCAGAGTAATATATTTCCTAGCGTTATGCACCAAAAAGTTATAGGACCCCGTAAAATATGTACGGATCAATTGATTCAAATTCGTTTCAAATGAGATATATTGCAGTAATATACGCAAATACAAGCGTTAATATGCCAATACGAGAGGAATATATGAGACATATTGCAGTAATATACGCAAATACAAGCGTTAAAATGCCAATACCAGAGTAATATATTTCCTAGCGTATTGCACCAAAAAGTTATAGGCCACCATTAAAAATGTTCAGATATTGATTCAAATTCGTTTCAAATGAAACATATAGCAGTAATATACGCAAATACAAGCGTTAAAATGCCAATACGAGAGGAATATATGAGACATATTGCAGTTAAATACGCAAATACAAGCGTTAAAATGCCAATACCAGAGTAATATATTTCTTAGCCTATTGCACTAAAAAGTTATAGGACTCCATAAAATATGTTCAGATGTTGATACAAATTCGTTTGAAATGAGACATATTGCACTAATATAGGCAAGTACAAGCGTTAAAATGCCAATACCAGAGTAATATATTTCCTAGCGTATTGCACCAAAAAGTTATAGGACCCCGTAAAATATGTACGGATCATTGATTCAAATTCGTTTCAAATGAGACATATTGCAGTAATATACGCAAATACAAGCGTTAAAATGCCAATACGAGAGGAATATATGAGACATATTGCAGTATAATACGCAAATACAAGCGTTAAAATGCCAATACCAGAGTTATATATTTCTTAGCGTATTGCACTAAAAAGTTATAGGACTCCATAAAATATGTTCAGATGTTGATACAAATTCGTTTGAAATGAGACATATTGCAGTAATATACGCAAATACAAGCGTTAAAATGCCAATACCAGAGTAATATATTTCCTAGCGTATTGCACCAAAAAGTTATAGGACCCCGTAAGATATGTACGGATCAATTGATTCAAATTCGTTTCAAATGAGACATATTGCAGTAATATACGCAAATACAAGCGTTAATATGCCAATACGAGAGGAATATATGAGACATATTGCAGTAATATACGCAAATACAAGCATTAAAATGCCAATACCAGAGTAATATATTTCTTAGCGTATTGCACTAAAAAGTTATAGGACTCCATAAAATATGTTCAGATGTTGATACAAATTCGTTTGAAATGAGACATATTGCATTAATATACGCAAATACAAGCGTTAAAATGCCAATACCAGAGTAATATATTTCCTAGCGTATTGCACCAAAAAGTTATAGGCCACCATTAAAAATGTTCAGATATTAATTCAAATTCGTTTCAAATTAAACATATAGCAGTAATATATGCAAATACAAGCGTTAAAATGCCAATACGAGAGGAATATATGAGACATATTGCAGTTAAATACGCAAATACAAGCGTTAAAATGCCAATACCAGAGTAATATATTTCTTAGCGTATTGCACTAAAAAGTTATAGGACTCCATAAAATATGTTCAGATGTTGATACAAATTCGTTTCAAATGAGACATATTGCAGTAAAATACGCAAATACAAGCGTTAAAATGCCAATACCAGAGTAATATATTTCTTAGCGTATTGCACTAAAAAGTTATAGGCCACCATTAAAAATGTTCAGATATTGATTCAAATTCGTTTCAAATGAGACATATAGCAGTAATATACGCAAATACAAGCGTTAAAATGCCAATACGAGAGGAATATATGAGACATATTGCAGTTAAATACGCAAATACAAGCGTTAAAATGCCAATACCAGAGTAATATATTTCTTAGCGTATTGCACTAAAAAGTTATAGGACTCCATAAAATATGTTCAGATGTTGATACAAATTCGTTTCAAATGAGACATATTGCAGTAAAATACGCAAATACAAGCGTTAAAATGCCAATACCAGAGTAATATATTTCTTAGCGTATTGTACTTATAAGTTATTGTTCACCATTAAAAATGTTCAGATATTGATTCAAATTCGTTTCAAATGAGACATATAGCAGTAATATATGCAAATACAAGCGTTAAAATGCCAATACGAGAGGAATATATGAGACATATTGCAGTTAAATACGCAAATACAAGCGTTAAAATGCCAATACCAGAGTAATATATTTCCTAGTGTATTTCACCAAAACGTTATAGGCCACCATTAAAAATGTTCAGATGTTGATACAAATTCGTTTCAAATGAGACATATTGCACTAATATAGGCAAATACAAGCGTTAAAATGCCAATACCAGAGTAATATATTTCCTAGCGTATTGCACCAAAAAGTTATAGGACCCCGTAAAATATGTACGGATCAATTGATTCAAATTCGTTTAAAATGAGACATATTGCAGTAATATACGCAAATACAAGCGTTAAAATGCCAATACGAGAGGAATATATGAGACATATTGCAGTTAAATACGCAAATACAAGCGTTAAAATGCCAATACCAGAGTAATATATTTCTTAGCGTATTGCACTAAAAAGTTATAGGACTCCATAAAATATGTTCAGATGTTGATACAAATTCGTTTGAAATGAGACATATTGCACTAATATAGGCAAATACAAGCGTTGAAATGCCAATACCAGAGTAATATATTTCCTAGCGTATTGCACCAAAAAGTTATAGGACCCCGTAAAATATGTACGGATCAATTGATTCAAATTCGTTTCAAATGAGACATATTGCAGTAATATACGCAAATACAAGCGTTAAAATGCCAATACGAGAGGAATATATGAGACATATTGCAGTTAAATACGCAAATACAAGCGTTAAATTGACAATACCAGAGTAATATATTTCTTAGCGTATTGCACTAAAAAGTTATAGGACTCCATAAAATATGTTCAGATGTTGATACAAATTCGTTTGAAATGAGACATATTGTACTAATATAGGCAAATACAAGCGTTAAAATGCCAATACCAGAGTAATATATTTCCTAGCGTATTGCACCAAAAAGTTATAGGACCCCGTAAAATATGTACGGATCAATTGATTCAAATTCGTTTCAAATGAGACATATTGCAGTAATATACGCAAATACAAGCGTTAAAATGCCAATACGAGAGGAATATATGAGACATATTGCAGTAATATACGCAAATACAAGCGTTGAAATGCCAATACCAGAGTAATATATTTCCTAGCGTATTGCACCAAAAAGTTATAGGCCACCATTAAAAATGTTCAGATATTGATGCAAATTCGTTTCAAATGAGACATATAGCAGTAATATACGCAAATACAAGCGTTAAAATGCCAATACGAGAGGAATATATGAGACATATTGCAGTTAAATACGCAAATACAAGCGTTAAAATGCCAATACCAGAGTAATATATTTCTTAGCGTATTGCACTAAAAAGTTATAGGACTCCATAAAATATGTTCAGATGTTGATACAAATTCGTTTGAAATGAGACATATTGCACTAATATAGGCAAATACAAGCGTTAAATTGCCAATACCAGAGTAATATATTTCCTAGCGTATTGCACCAAAAAGTTATAGGACCCCGTAAAATATGTACGGTTCATTGATTCAAATTCGTTTCAAATGAGACATATTGCAGTAATATACGCAAATACAAGCGTTAAAATGCCAATACGAGAGGAATATATGAGACATATTGCAGTTAAATACGCAAATACAAGCGTTAAAATGCCAATACCAGAGTAATATATTTCTTAGCGTATTGCACTAAAAAGTTATAGGACTCCATAAAATATGTTCAGATGTTGATACAAATTCGTTTGAAATGAGACATATTGCATTAATATACGCAAATACAAGCGTTAAAATGCCAATACCAGAGTGATATATTTCCTAGCGTATTGCACCAAAAAGTTATAGGCCACCATTAAAAATGTTCAGATATTGATTCAAATTCGTTTCAAATGAGACATATAGCAGTAATATACGCAAATACAAGCGTTAAAATGCCAATACGAGAGGAATATATGAGACATATTGCAGTTAAATACGCAAATACAAGCGTTAAAATGCAAATACCAGAGTAATATATTTCTTAGCGTATTGCACTAAAAAGTTATAGGACTCCATAAAATATGTTCAGATGTTGATACAAATTCGTTTGAAATGAGACATATTGCACTAATATAGGCAAATACAAGCGTTAAAATGCCAATACCAGAGTAATATATTTCCTAGCGTATTGCACCAAAAAGTTATAGGAGTTATACGCAAATACAAGCGTTAAAATGCCAATACGAGAAGAATATATGAGACATATTGCAGTTAAATACGCAAATACAAGCGTTAAAATGCCAATACCAGAGTAATATATTTCTTAGCGTATTGCACTAAAAAGTTATAGGACTCCATAAAATATGTTCAGATGTTGATACAAATTCGTTTGAAATGAGACATATTGCACTAATATAGGCAAATACAAGCGTTAAAATGCCAATACCAGAGTAATATATTTCCTAGCGTATTGCACCAAAAAGTTATAGGACCCCGTAAAATATGTACGGATCAATTGATTCAAATTCGTTTCAAATGAGACATATTGCAGTAATATACGAGAATACAAGCGTTAAAATGCCAATACGAGAGGAATATATGAGACATATTGCAGTTAAATACGCAAATACAAGCGTTAAATTGCCATTACCAGAGTAATATATTTCTTAGCGTATTTCACTAAAAAGTTATAGGACTCCATAAAATATGTTCAGATGTTGATACAAATTCGTTTGAAATGGGACATATTGCATTAATATACGCAAATACAAGCGTTAAAATGCCAATACCAGAGTGATATATTTCCTAGCGTATTGCACCAAAAAGTTATAGGCCACCATTAAAAATGTTCAGATATTGATTCAAATTCGTTTCAAATGAGACATATAGCAGTAATATACGCAAATACAAGCGTTAAAATGCCAATACGAGAGGAATATATGAGACATATTGCAGTTAAATACGCAAATACAAGCGTTAAAATGCCAATACCAGAGTAATATATTTCTTAGCGTATTGTACTTATAAGTTATAGTTCACCATTAAAAATGTTCAGATATTGATTCAAATTCGTTTCAAATGAGACATTTAGCAGTAATATACGCAAATACAAGCGTTAAAATGCCAATACGAGAGGAATATATGAGACATATTGCAGTTATATAAGCAAATACAAGCGATAAAATGCCAATACCAGAGTAATATATTTCTTAGCGTATTGCACTAAAAAGTTATATAAAATATGTTCAGATGTTGATACAAATTCGTTTGAAATGAGACATATTGCACTAATATAGGCAAATACAAGCGTTAAAATGCCAATACCAGAGTAATATATTTCCTAGCGTTATGCACCAAAAAGTTATAGGACCCCGTAAAATATGTACGGATCATTGATTCAAATTCGTTTCAAATGAGACATATTGCAGTAATATACGCAAATACAAGCGTTAAAATGCCAATACGAGAGGAATATATGAGACATATTGCAGTATAATACGCAAATACAAGCGTTAAAATGCCAATACCAGAGTAATATATTTCTTAGCGTATTGCACTAAAAAGTTATAGGACTCCATAAAATATGTTCAGATGTTGATACAAATTCGTTTGAAATGAGACATATTGCAGTAATATACGCAAATACAAGCGTTAAAATGCCAATACCAGAGTAATATATTTCCTAGCGTATTGCACCAAAAAGTTATAGGACCCCGTAAAATATGTACGGATCAATTGATTCAAATTCGTTTCAAATGAGACATATTGCAGTAATATACGCAAATACAAGCGTTAATATGCCAATACGAGAGGAATATATGAGACATATTGCAGTAATATACGCAAATACAAGCGTTAAAATGCCAATACCAGAGTAATATATTTCTTAGCGTGTTGTACTTATAAGTTATAGTTCACCATTAAAAATGTTCAGATGTTGATACAAATTCGTTTCAAATGAGACATATTGCAGTAATATACGCAAATACAAGCGTTAAAATGCCAATACGAGAGGAATATATGAGACATATTGCAGTTAAATACGCAAATACAAGCGTTAAATTGCCAATACCAGAGTAATATATTTCTTAGCGTATTGCACTAAAAAGTTATAGGACTCCATAAAATATGTTCAGATGTTGATACAAATTCGTTTGAAATGAGACATATTGCACTAATATAGGCAAATACAAGCGTTAAAATGCCAATACCAGAGTAATATATTTCCTAGCGTATTGCACCAAAAAGTTATAGGACCCCGTAAAATATGTACGGATCAATTGATTCAAATTCGTTTCAAATGAGACATATTGCAGTAATATACGCAAATACAAGCGTTAATATGCCAATACGAGAGGAATATATGAGACATATTGCAGTAATATACGCAAATACAAGCGTTGAAATGCCAATACCAGAGTAATATATTTCCTAGCGTATTGCACCAAAAAGTTATAGGCCACCATTAAAAATGTTCAGATATTGATTCAAATTCGTTTCAAATGAGACATATAGCAGTAATATACGCAAATACAAGCGTTAAAATGCCAATACGAGACGAATATATGAGACATATTGCAGTTAAATACGCAAATACAAGCGTTAAAATGCCAATACCAGAGTAATATATTTCTTAGCGTATTGCACTAAAAAGTTAAAGGACTCCATAAAATATGTTCAGATGTTGATACAAATTCGTTTGAAATGAGACATATTGCACTAATATAGGCAAATACAAGCGTTAAAATGCCAATACCAGAGTAATATATTTCCTAGCGTATTGCATCAAAAAGTTATAGGACCCTGTAAAATATGTACGGATCATTGATTCATATTCGTTTCAAATGAGACATATTGCAGTAATATACGCAAATACAAGCGTTAAAATGCCAATACGAGAGGAATCTATGAGACATATTGCAGTTAAATACGCAAATACAAGCGTTAAAATGCCAATACCAGAGTAATATATTTCTTAGCGTATTGCACTAAAAAGTTATAGGACTCCATAAAATTTGTTCAGATGTTGATACAAATTCGTTTGAAATGAGACATATTGCACTAATATAGGAAAATACAAGCGTTAAAATGCCAATACCAGAGTAATATATTTCCTAGCGTATTGCACCAAAAAGTTATAGGACCCCGTAAAATATGTACGGATCAATTGATTCAAATTCGTTTCAAATGAGACATATTGCAGTAATATACGAGAATACAAGCGTTAAAATGCCAATACGAGAGGAATATATGAGACATATTGCAGTTAAATACGCAAATACAAGCGTTAAATTGCCAATACCAGAGTAATATATTTCTTAGCGTATTGCACTAAAAAGTTATAGGACTCCATAAAATATGTTCAGATGTTGATACAAATTTGTTTGAAATGAGACATATTGCATTAATATACGCAAATACAAGCGTTAAAATGCCAATACCAGAGTAATATATTTCCTAGCGTATTGCACCAAAAAGTTATAGGCCACCATTAAAAATGTTCAGATATTGATTCAAATTCGTTTCAAATGAGACATATAACAGTAATATACGCAAATACAAGCGTTAAAATGCCAATACCAGAGTAATATATTTCTTAGCGTATTGTACTTATAAGTTTTAGTTCACCATTAAAAATGTTCAGATATTGATTCAAATTCGTTTCAAATGAGACATTTAGCAGTAATATACGCAAATACAAGCGTTAAAATGCCAATACGAGAGGAATATATGAGACATATTGCAGTTATATAAGCAAATACAAGCGTTAAAATGCCAATACCAGAGTAATATATTTCTTAGCGTATTGCACTAAAAAGTTATAGGACTCCATAAAATATGTTCAGATGTTGATACAAATTCGTTTGAAATGAGACATATTGCAGTAATATACGCAAATACAAGCGTTAAAATGCCAATACCAGAGTAATATATTTCCTAGCGTATTGCACCAAAAAGTTATAGGACCCCGTAAAATATGTACGGATCAATTGATTCAAATTCGTTTCAAATGAGACATATTGCAGTAATATACGCAAATACAAGCGTTAATATGCCAATACGAGAGGAATATATGAGACATATTGCAGTAATATACGCAAATACAAGCGTTAAAATGCCAATACCAGAGTAATATATTTCTTAGCGTATTGTACTTATAAGTTATAGTTCACCATTAAAAATGTTCAGATGTTGATACAAATTCGTTTCAAATGAGACATATTGCAGTAATATACGCAAATACAAGCGTTAAAATGCCAATACCAGAGTAATATATTTCTTAGCGTATTGTACTTATAAGTTATAGTTCACCATTAAAAATGTTCAGATATTGATTCAAATTCGTTTCAAATGAGACATTTAGCAGTAATATACGCAAATACAAACGTTAAAATGCCAATACGAGAGGAATATATGAGACATATTGCAGTTATATAAGCAAATACAAGCGTTAAAATGCCAATACCAGAGTAATATATTTCTCAGCGTATTGCACTAAAAAGTTATAGGACTCCATAAAATATGTTCAGATGTTGATACAAATTCGTTTGAAATGAGACATATTGCACTAATATAGGCAAATACAAGCGTTAAAATGCCAATACCAGAGTAATATATTTCCTAGCGTATTGCACCAAAAAGTTATAGGACCCCGTAAAATATGTACGGATCAATTGATTCAAATTCGTTTCAAATGAGACATATTGCAGTAATATACGAGAATACAAGCGTTAAAATGCCAATACGAGAGGAATATATGAGACATATTGCAGTTAAATACGCAAATACAAGCGTTAAAATGCCAATACCAGAGTAATATATTTCTTAGCGTATTGTACTTATAAGTTATAGTTCACCATTAAAAATGTTCAGATATTGATTCAAATTCGTTTCAAATGAGACATTTAGCAGTAATATACGCAAATACAAGCGTTAAAATGCCAATACGAGAGGAATATATGAGACATATTGCAGTTAAATACGCAAATACAAGCGTTAAAATGCCAATACCAGAGTAATATATTTCTTAGCGTATTGCACTAAAAAGTTATAGGACTCCATAAAATATGTTCAGATGTTGATACAAATTCGTTTGAAATGAGACATATTGCAGTAATATACGCAAATACAAGCGATAAAATGCCAATACCAGAGTAATATATTTCCTAGCGTATTGCACTAAAAAGTTATAGGACCCAATAAAATATATTCAGATATTGATTCAAATTCGTTTTAAATGAGACATATTTCAGTAATATACGCAAATACAAGCGTTAAAATGCCAATACGAGAGTATTATATTTCTCAGCGTCTTGCCCTAAAAAGTTATAGGACTCTATAAAACATGTTCAGATGTTGATACAAATTCGTTTCAAATGAGACATATAGCAGTAATATACGCAAATACAAGCGTTAAAATGACAATACGAGAGGAATATATGAGACATATTGCAGTTATATAAGCAAATACAAGCGTTAAAATGCCAATACCAGAGTAATATATTTCCTAGCGTATTGCACCAAAAAGTTATAGGCCACCATTAAAAATGTTCAGATATTGATTCAAATTCGTTTCAAATGAGACATATAGCAGTAATATACGCAAATACAAGCGTTAAAATGCCAATACGAGAGGAATATATGAGACATATTGCAGTTAAATACGCAAATACAAGCGTTAAAATGCCAATACCAGAGTAATATATTTCCTAGCGTATTGCACCAAAAAGTTATAGGACCCTGTAAAATATGTACGGATCATTGATTCAAATTCGTTTCAAATGAGACATATTGCAGTAATATACGCAAATACAAGCGTTAAAATGCCAATACGAGAGGAATATATGATACATATTGCAGTTAAATACGCAAATACAAGCGTTAAAATGCCAATACCAGAGTAATATATTTCTTAGCGTATTGCACTAAAAAGTTATAGGACTCCATAAAATATGTTCAGATGTTGATACAAATTCGTTTGAAATGAGACATATTGCACTAATATAGGCAAATACAAGCGTTAAAATGCCAATACCAGAGTAATATATTTCCTAGCGTATTGCACCAAAAAGTTATAGGACCCCGTAAAATATGTACGGATCAATTGATTCAAATTCGTTTCAAATGAGACATATTGCAGTAATATACGCAAATACAAGCGTTAATATGCCAATACGAGAGGAATATATGAGACATATTGCAGTAATATACGCAAATACAAGCGTTAAAATGCCAATACCAGAGTAATATATTTCTCAGCGTATTGCACTAAAAAGTTATAGGACTCCATAAAATATGTTCAGATGTTGATACAAATTCGTTTGAAATGAGACATATTGCACTAATATAGGCAAATACAAGCGTTAAAATGCCAATACCAGAGTAATATATTTCCTAGCGTATTGCACCAAAAAGTTATAGGACCCCGTAAAATATGTACGGATCAATTGATTCAAATTCGTTTCAAATGAGACATATTGCAGTAATATACGAGAATACAAGCGTTAAAATGCCAATACGAGAGGAATATATGAGACATATTGCAGTTAAATACGCAAATACAAGCGTTAAAATGCCAATACCAGAGTAATATATTTCTTAGCGTATTGTACTTATAAGTTATAGTTCACCATTAAAAATGTTCAGATATTGATTCAAATTCGTTTCAAATGAGACATTTAGCAGTAATATACGCAAATACAAGCGTTAAAATGCCAATACGAGAGGAATATATGAGACATATTGCAGTTAAATACGCAAATACAAGCGTTAAAATGCCAATACCAGAGTAATATATTTCTTAGCGTATTGCACTAAAAAGTTATAGGACTCCATAAAATATGTTCAGATGTTGATACAAATTCGTTTGAAATGAGACATATTGCAGTAATATACGCAAATACAAGCGATAAAATGCCAATACCAGAGTAATATATTTCCTAGCGTATTGCACTAAAAAGTTATAGGACCCAATAAAATATATTCAGATATTGATTCAAATTCGTTTTAAATGAGACATATTTCAGTAATATACGCAAATACAAGCGTTAAAATGCCAATACGAGAGTATTATATTTCTCAGCGTCTTGCCCTAAAAAGTTATAGGACTCTATAAAACATGTTCAGATGTTGATACAAATTCGTTTCAAATGAGACATATAGCAGTAATATACGCAAATACAAGCGTTAAAATGACAATACGAGAGGAATATATGAGACATATTGCAGTTATATAAGCAAATACAAGCGTTAAAATGCCAATACCAGAGTAATATATTTCCTAGCGTATTGCACCAAAAAGTTATAGGCCACCATTAAAAATGTTCAGATATTGATTCAAATTCGTTTCAAATGAGACATTATAGCAGTAATATACGCAAATACAAGCGTTAAAATGCCAATACGAGAGGAATATATGAGACATATTGCAGTTAAATACGCAAATACAAGCGTTAAAATGCCAATACCAGAGTAATATATTTCCTAGCGTATTGCACCAAAAAGGTTATAGGACCCCGTAAAATATGTACGGATCATTGAATTCAAATTCGTTTCAAATGAGACATATTGCAAGTAATATACGCAAATACAAGCGTTAAAATGCCAATACGAGGAGGGAATATATGATACATAATTTGCAGTTAAATACGCAAATACAAGCGTTAAAATGCCAATACCAGTAGTAATATATTTCTTAGCGTATTGCACTAAAAAGTTATAGGACTCCATAAAATATGTTCAGATGTTGATACAAATTCGTTTGAAATGAGACATATTGCACTAATATAGGCAAATACAAGCGTTAAAATGCCAATACCAGAGTAATATATTTCCTAGCGTATTGCACCAAAAAGTTATAGGACCCCGTAAAATATGTACGGATCAATTGATTCAAATTCGTTTCAAATGAGACATATTGCAGTAATATACGCAAATACAAGGCGTTAATATGCCAATACGAGAGGAATATATGAGACATATTGCAGTAATATACGCAAATACAAGCGTTAAAATGCCAATACCAGAGTAATATATTTCTCAGCGTATTGCACTAAAAAGTTATAGGACTCCATAAAATATGTTCAGATGTTGATACAAATTCGTTTGAAATGAGACATATTGCACTAATATAGGCAAATACAAGCGTTAAAATGCCAATACCAGAGTAATATATTTCCTAGCGTATTGCAACCAAAAAGTTATAGGACCCCGTAAAAATATGTACGGATCAATTGATTCAAATTCGTTTCAAATGAGACATATTGCAGTAATATACGAGAATACAAGCGTTAAAATGCCAATAACGAGAGGAATATATGAGACATATTGCAGTTAAATACGCAAATACAAGCGTTAAAATGCCAATACCAGAGTAATATATTTCTTAGCGTATTG
>CALUEK010000334.1:0-48938 GCA_944039245.1 Nebria salina | reverse complement strand
GTTATTTAGTTATTTAGTTATTTAGTTATTTAGTTATTTAGTTATTTAGTTATTTAGTTATTTAGTTATTTAGTTATTTAGTTATTTAGTTATTTAGTTATTTAGTTATTTAGTTATTTAGTTATTTAGTTATTTAGTTATTTAGTTATTTAGTTATTTAGTTATTTAGTTATTTAGTTATTTAGTTATTTTAGTTATTTAGTTATTTAGTTATTTAGTTATTTGTTATTTAGTTATTTAGTTATTTAGTTATTTAGTTATTTAGTTATTTAGTTATTTAGTTATTTAGTTATTTAGTTATTTAGTTATTTAGTTATTTAGTTATTTAGTTATTTAGTTATTTAGTTATTTAGTTATTTAGTTATTTAGTTATTTAGTTATTTAGTTATTTAGTTATTTAGTTATTTAGTTATTTAGTTATTTAGTTATTTAGTTATTTAGTTATTTAGTTATTTAGTTATTTAGTTATTTAGTTATTTAGTTATTTAGTTATTTAGTTATTTAGTTATTTAGTTATTTAGTTATTTAGTTATTTAGTTATTTAGTTATTTAGTTATTTAGTTATTTAGTTATTTAGTTATTTAGTATTTAGTTATTTAGTTATTTAGTTATTTAGTTATTTAGTTATTTAGTTATTTAGTTATTTAGTTATTTAGTTATTTAGTTATTTAGTTATTTAGTTATTTAGTTATTTAGTTATTTAGTTATTTAGTTATTTAGTTATTTAGTTATTTAGTTATTTAGTTATTTAGTTATTTAGTTATTTAGTTATTTAGTTATTTAGTTATTTAGTTATTTAGTTATTTAGTTATTTAGTTATTTAGTTATTTAGTTATTTAGTTATTTAGTTATTTAGTTATTTAGTTATTTAGTTATTTAGTTATTTAGTTATTTAGTTATTTAGTTATTTAGTTATTTAGTTATTTAGTTATTTAGTTATTTAGTTATTTAGTTTTTAGTTATTTAGTTATTTAGTTATTTAGTTATTTAGTTATTTAGTTATTTAGTTATTTAGTTATTTAGTTATTTAGTTATTTAGTTATTTAGTTATTTAGTTATTTAGTTATTTAGTTATTTAGTTATTTAGTTATTTAGTTATTTAGTTATTTAGTTATTTAGTTATTTAGTTATTTAGTTATTTAGTTATTTAGTTATTTAGTTATTTAGTTATTTAGTTATTTAGTTATTTAGTTATTTAGTTATTTAGTTATTTAGTTATTTAGTTATTTAGTTATTTAGTTATTTAGTTATTTAGTTATTTAGTTATTTAGTTATTTAGTTATTTAGTTATTTAGTTATTTAGTTATTTAGTTATTTAGTTATTTAGTTATTTAGTTATTTAGTTATTTAGTTATTTAGTTATTTAGTTATTTAGTTATTTAGTTATTTAGTTATTTAGTTATTTATTATTTAGTTATTTAGTTATTTAGTTATTTAGTTATTTAGTTATTTAGTTATTTAGTTATTTAGTTATTTAGTTATTTAGTTATTTAGTTATTTAGTTATTTAGTTATTTAGTTATTTAGTTATTTAGTTATTTAGTTATTTAGTTATTTAGTTATTTAGTTATTTAGTTATTTAGTTATTTAGTTATTTAGTTATTTAGTTATTTAGTTATTTAGTTATTTAGTTATTTAGTTATTTAGTTATTTAGTTATTTAGTTATTTAGTTATTTAGTTATTTAGTTATTTAGTTATTTAGTTATTTAGTTATTTAGTTATTTAGTTATTTAGTTATTTAGTTATTTAGTTATTTAGTTATTTAGTTATTTAGTTATTTAGTTATTTAGTTATTTAGTTATTTAGTTATTTAGTTATTTAGTTATTTAGTTATTTAGTTATTTAGTTATTTAGTTATTTAGTTATTTAGTTATTTAGTTATTTAGTTATTTAGTTATTTAGTTATTTAGTTATTTAGTTATTTAGTTATTTAGTTATTTAGTTATTTAGTTATTTAGTTATTTAGTTATTTAGTTATTTAGTTATTTAGTTATTTAGTTATTTAGTTATTTAGTTATTATTTAGTTATTTAGTTATTTAGTTATTTAGTTATTTAGTTATTTAGTTATTTAGTTATTTAGTTATTTAGTTATTTAGTTATTTAGTTATTTAGTTATTTAGTTATTATTTAGTTATTTAGTTATTTAGTTATTTAGTTATTTAGTTATTTAGTTATTTAGTTATTTAGTTATTTAGTTATTTAGTTATTTAGTATTAGTTATTTAGTTATTTAGTTATTTAGTTATTTAGTTATTTAGTTATTTAGTTATTTAGTTATTTAGTTATTTAGTTATTTAGTTATTTAGTTATTTAGTTATTTAGTTATTTAGTTATTTAGTTATTTAGTTATTTAGTTATTTAGTATTTAGTTATTTAGTTATTTAGTTATTTAGTTATTTAGTTATTTAGTTATTTAGTTATTTAGTTATTTAGTTATTTAGTTATTTAGTTATTTAGTTATTTAGTTATTTAGTTATTTAGTTATTTAGTTATTTAGTTATTTAGTTATTTAGTTATTTAGTTATTTAGTTATTTAGTTATTTAGTTATTTAGTTATTTAGTTATTTAGTTATTTAGTTATTTAGTTATTTAGTTATTTAGTTATTTAGTTATTTAGTTATTTAGTTATTTAGTTATTTAGTTATTTAGTTATTTAGTTATTTAGTTATTTAGTTATTTAGTTATTTAGTTATTTAGTTATTTAGTTATTTAGTTATTTAGTTATTTAGTTATTTAGTTATTTAGTTATTTAGTTATTTAGTTATTTAGTTATTTAGTTATTTAGTTATTTAGTTATTAGTTATTTAGTTATTTAGTTATTTAGTTATTTAGTTATTTAGTTATTTAGTTATTTAGTTATTTAGTTATTTAGTTATTTAGTTATTTAGTTATTTAGTTATTTAGTTATTAGTTTAGTTATTTAGTTATTTAGTTATTTAGTTATTTAGTTATTTAGTTATTAGTTATTTAGTTATTTAGTTATTTAGTTATTTAGTTATTTAGTTATTTAGTTATTTAGTTTTTAAGTTATTTAGTTATTTAGTTATTTAGTTATTTAGTTATTTAGTTATTTAGTTATTTAGTTATTTAGTTATTTAGTTATTTAGTTATTTAGTTATTTAGTTATTTAGTTATTTAGTTATTTAGTTATTTAGTTATTTAGTTATTTAGTTATTTAGTTATTTAGTTATTTAGTTATTTAGTTATTTAGTTATTTAGTTATTTAGTTATTTAGTTATTTAGTTATTTAGTTATTTAGTTATTTAGTTATTTAGTTATTTAGTTATTTAGTTATTTAGTTATTTAGTTATTTAGTTATTTAGTTATTTAGTTATTTAGTTATTTAGTTATTTAGTTATTTAGTTATTTAGTTATTTAGTTATTTAGTTATTTAGTTATTTAGTTATTTAGTTATTTAGTTATTTAGTTATTTAGTTATTTAGTTATTTAGTTATTTAGTTATTTAGTTATTTAGTTATTTAGTTATTTAGTTATTTAGTTATTTAGTTATTTAGTTATTTAGTTATTTAGTTATTTAGTTATTTAGTTATTTAGTTATTTAGTTATTTAGTTATTTAGTTATTTAGTTATTTAGTTATTTAGTTATTTAGTTATTTAGTTATTTAGTTATTTAGTTATTTAGTTATTTAGTTATTTAGTTATTTAGTTATTTAGTTATTTAGTTATTTAGTTATTTAGTTATTTAGTTATTTAGTTATTTAGTTATTTAGTTATTTAGTTATTTAGTTATTTAGTTATTTAGTTATTTAGTTATTTAGTTATTTAGTTATTTAGTTATTTAGTTATTTAGTTATTTAGTTATTTAGTTATTTAGTTATTTAGTTATTTAGTTATTTAGTTATTTAGTTATTTAGTTATTTAGTTATTTAGTTATTTAGTTATTTAGTTTTAGTTATTTAGTTATTAGTTATTTAGTTATTTAGTTATTTAGTTATTTAGTTATTTAGTTATTTAGTTATTTAGTTATTTAGTTATTTAGTTATTTAGTTATTTAGTTATTTAGTTATTTAGTTATTTAGTTATTTAGTTATTTAGTTATTTAGTTATTTAGTTATTTAGTTATTTAGTTATTTAGTTATTTAGTTATTTAGTTATTTAGTTATTTAGTTATTTAGTTATTTAGTTATTTAGTTATTTAGTTATTTAGTTATTTAGTTATTTAGTTATTTAGTTATTTAGTTATTTAGTTATTTAGTTATTTAGTTATTTAGTTATTTAGTTATTTAGTTATTTAGTTATTTAGTTATTTAGTTTATTTAGTTATTTAGTTATTTAGTTATTTAGTTATTTAGTTATTTAGTTATTTAGTTATTTAGTTATTTAGTTATTTAGTTATTTAGTTATTTAGTTATTTAGTTATTTAGTTATTTAGTTATTTAGTTATTTAGTTATTTAGTTATTTAGTTATTTAGTTATTTAGTTATTTAGTTATTTAGTTATTTAGTTATTTAGTTATTTAGTTATTTAGTTATTTAGTTATTTAGTTATTTAGTTATTTAGTTATTTAGTTATTTAGTTATTTAGTTATTTAGTTATTTAGTTATTTAGTTATTTAGTTATTTAGTTATTTAGTTATTTAGTTATTTAGTTATTTAGTTATTTAGTTATTTAGTTATTTAGTTATTTAGTTATTTAGTTATTTAGTTATTTAGTTATTTAGTTATTTAGTTATTTAGTTATTTAGTTATTTAGTTATTTAGTTATTTAGTTATTTAGTTATTTAGTTATTTAGTTATTTAGTTATTTAGTTATTTAGTTATTTAGTTATTTAGTTATTTAGTTATTTAGTTATTTAGTTATTTAGTTATTTAGTTATTTAGTTATTTAGTTATTTAGTTATTTAGTTATTTAGTTATTTAGTTATTTAGTTATTTAGTTATCTAGTTATTTAGTTATTTAGTTATTTAGTTATTTAGTTATTTAGTTATTTAGTTATTTAGTTATTTAGTTATTTAGTTATTTAGTTATTTAGTTATTTAGTTATTTAGTTATTTAGTTATTTAGTTATTTAGTTATTTAGTTATTTAGTTTATTTAGTTATTTAGTTATTTAGTTATTTAGTTATTTAGTTATTTAGTTATTTAGTTATTTAGTTATTTAGTTATTTAGTTATTTAGTTATTTAGTTATTTAGTTATTTAGTTATTTAGTTATTTAGTTATTTAGTTATTTAGTTATTTAGTTATTTAGTTATTTAGTTATTTAGTTATTTATTTAGTTATTTAGTTATTTAGTTATTTAGTTATTTAGTTATTTAGTTATTTAGTTATTTAGTTATTTAGTTATTTAGTTATTTAGTTATTTAGTTATTTAGTTATTTAGTTATTTAGTTATTTAGTTATTTAGTTATTTAGTTATTTAGTTATTTAGTTATTTAGTTATTTAGTTATTTAGTTATTTAGTTATTTAGTTATTTAGTTTATTTAGTTATTTAGTTATTTAGTTATTTAGTTATTTAGTTATTTAGTTATTTAGTTATTTAGTTATTTAGTTATTTAGTTATTTAGTTATTTAGTTATTTAGTTATTTAGTTATTTAGTTATTTAGTTATTTAGTTATTTAGTTATTTAGTTATTTAGTTATTTAGTTATTTAGTTATTTAGTTATTTAGTTATTTAGTTATTTAGTTATTTAGTTATTTAGTTATTTAGTTATTTAGTTATTTAGTTATTTAGTTATTTAGTTATTTAGTTATTTAGTTATTTAGTTATTTAGTTATTTAGTTATTTAGTTATTTAGTTATTTAGTTATTTAGTTATTTAGTTATTTAGTTATTTAGTTATTTAGTTATTTAGTTATTTAGTTATTTAGTTATTTAGTTATTTAGTTATTTAGTTATTTAGTTATTTAGTTATTTAGTTATTTAGTTATTTAGTTATTTAGTTATTTAGTTATTTAGTTATTTAGTTATTTAGTTATTTAGTTATTTAGTTATTTAGTTATTTAGTTATTTAGTTATTTAGTTATTTAGTTATTTAGTTATTTAGTTATTTAGTTATTTAGTTATTTAGTTATTTAGTTATTTAGTTATTTAGTTATTTAGTTATTTAGTTATTTAGTTATTTAGTTATTTAGTTATTTAGTTATTTAGTTATTTAGTTATTTAGTTATTTAGTTATTTAGTTATTTAGTTATTTAGTTATTTAGTTATTTAGTTATTTAGTTATTTAGTTATTTAGTTATTTAGTTATTTAGTTATTTAGTTATTTAGTTATTTAGTTATTTAGTTATTTAGTTATTTAGTTATTTAGTTATTTAGTTATTTAGTTATTTAGTTATTTAGTTATTTAGTTATTTAGTTATTTAGTTATTTAGTTATTTAGTTATTTAGTTATTTAGTTATTTAGTTATTTAGTTATTTAGTTATTTAGTTATTTAGTTATTTAGTTATTTAGTTATTTAGTTATTTAGTTATTTAGTTATTTAGTTATTTAGTTATTTAGTTATTTAGTTATTTAGTTATTTAGTTATTTAGTTATTTAGTTATTTAGTTATTTAGTTATTTAGTTATTTAGTTATTTAGTTATTTAGTTATTTAGTTATTTAGTTATTTAGTTATTTAGTTATTTAGTTATTTAGTTATTTAGTTATTTAGTTATTTAGTTATTTAGTTATTTAGTTATTTAGTTATTTAGTTATTTAGTTATTTAGTTATTTAGTTATTTAGTTATTTAGTTATTTAGTTATTTAGTTATTTAGTTATTTAGTTATTTAGTTATTTAGTTATTTAGTTATTTAGTTATTTAGTTATTTAGTTATTTAGTTATTTAGTTATTTAGTTATTTAGTTATTTAGTTATTTAGTTATTTAGTTATTTAGTTATTTAGTTATTTAGTTATTTAGTTATTTAGTTATTTAGTTATTTAGTTATTTAGTTATTTAGTTATTTAGTTATTTAGTTATTTAGTTATTTAGTTATTTAGTTATTTAGTTATTTAGTTATTTAGTTATTTAGTTATTTAGTTATTTAGTTATTTAGTTATTTAGTTATTTAGTTATTTAGTTATTTAGTTATTTAGTTATTTAGTTATTTAGTTATTTAGTTATTTAGTTATTTAGTTATTTAGTTATTTAGTTATTTAGTTATTTAGTTATTTAGTTATTTAGTTATTTAGTTATTTAGTTATTTAGTTATTTAGTTATTTAGTTATTTAGTTATTTAGTTATTTAGTTATTTAGTTATTTAGTTATTTAGTTATTTAGTTATTTAGTTATTTAGTTATTTAGTTATTTAGTTATTTAGTTATTTAGTTATTTAGTTATTTAGTTATTTAGTTATTTAGTTATTTAGTTATTTAGTTATTTAGTTATTTAGTTATTTAGTTATTTAGTTATTTAGTTATTTAGTTATTTAGTTATTTAGTTATTTAGTTATTTAGTTATTTAGTTATTTAGTTATTTAGTTATTTAGTTATTTAGTTATTTAGTTATTTAGTTATTTAGTTATTTAGTTATTTAGTTATTTAGTTATTTAGTTATTTAGTTATTTAGTTATTTAGTTATTTAGTTATTTAGTTATTTAGTTATTTAGTTATTTAGTTATTTAGTTATTTAGTTATTTAGTTATTTAGTTATTTAGTTATTTAGTTATTTAGTTATTTAGTTATTTAGTTATTTAGTTATTTAGTTATTTAGTTATTTAGTTATTTAGTTATTTAGTTATTTAGTTATTTAGTTATTTAGTTATTTAGTTATTTAGTTATTTAGTTATTTAGTTATTTAGTTATTTAGTTATTTAGTTATTTAGTTATTTAGTTATTTAGTTATTTAGTTATTTAGTTATTTAGTTATTTAGTTATTTAGTTATTTAGTTATTTAGTTATTTAGTTATTTAGTTATTTAGTTATTTAGTTATTTAGTTATTTAGTTATTTAGTTATTTAGTTATTTAGTTATTTAGTTATTTAGTTATTTAGTTATTTAGTTATTTAGTTATTTAGTTATTTAGTTATTTAGTTATTTAGTTATTTAGTTATTTAGTTATTTAGTTATTTAGTTATTTAGTTATTTAGTTATTTAGTTATTTAGTTATTTAGTTATTTAGTTATTTAGTTATTTAGTTATTTAGTTATTTAGTTATTTAGTTATTTAGTTATTTAGTTATTTAGTTATTTAGTTATTTAGTTATTTAGTTATTTAGTTATTTAGTTATTTAGTTATTTAGTTATTTAGTTATTTAGTTATTTAGTTATTTAGTTATTTAGTTATTTAGTTATTTAGTTATTTAGTTATTTAGTTATTTAGTTATTTAGTTATTTAGTTATTTAGTTATTTAGTTATTTAGTTATTTAGTTATTTAGTTATTTAGTTATTTAGTTATTTAGTTATTTAGTTATTTAGTTATTTAGTTATTTAGTTATTTAGTTATTTAGTTATTTAGTTATTTAGTTATTTAGTTATTTAGTTATTTAGTTATTTAGTTATTTAGTTATTTAGTTATTTAGTTATTTAGTTATTTAGTTATTTAGTTATTTAGTTATTTAGTTATTTAGTTATTTAGTTATTTAGTTATTTAGTTATTTAGTTATTTAGTTATTTAGTTATTTAGTTATTTAGTTATTTAGTTATTTAGTTATTTAGTTATTTAGTTATTTAGTTATTTAGTTATTTAGTTATTTAGTTATTTAGTTATTTAGTTATTTAGTTATTTAGTTATTTAGTTATTTAGTTATTTAGTTATTTAGTTATTTAGTTATTTAGTTATTTAGTTATTTAGTTATTTAGTTATTTAGTTATTTAGTTATTTAGTTATTTAGTTATTTAGTTATTTAGTTATTTAGTTATTTAGTTATTTAGTTATTTAGTTATTTAGTTATTTAGTTATTTAGTTATTTAGTTATTTAGTTATTTAGTTATTTAGTTATTTAGTTATTTAGTTATTTAGTTATTTAGTTATTTAGTTATTTAGTTATTTAGTTATTTAGTTATTTAGTTATTTAGTTATTTAGTTATTTAGTTATTTAGTTATTTAGTTATTTAGTTATTTAGTTATTTAGTTATTTAGTTATTTAGTTATTTAGTTATTTAGTTATTTAGTTATTTAGTTATTTAGTTATTTAGTTATTTAGTTATTTAGTTATTTAGTTATTTAGTTATTTAGTTATTTAGTTATTTAGTTATTTAGTTATTTAGTTATTTAGTTATTTAGTTATTTAGTTATTTAGTTATTTAGTTATTTAGTTATTTAGTTATTTAGTTATTTAGTTATTTAGTTATTTAGTTATTTAGTTATTTAGTTATTTAGTTATTTAGTTATTTAGTTATTTAGTTATTTAGTTATTTAGTTATTTAGTTATTTAGTTATTTAGTTATTTAGTTATTTAGTTATTTAGTTATTTAGTTATTTAGTTATTTAGTTATTTAGTTATTTAGTTATTTAGTTATTTAGTTATTTAGTTATTTAGTTATTTAGTTATTTAGTTATTTAGTTATTTAGTTATTTAGTTATTTAGTTATTTAGTTATTTAGTTATTTAGTTATTTAGTTATTTAGTTATTTAGTTATTTAGTTATTTAGTTATTTAGTTATTTAGTTATTTAGTTATTTAGTTATTTAGTTATTTAGTTATTTAGTTATTTAGTTATTTAGTTATTTAGTTATTTAGTTATTTAGTTATTTAGTTATTTAGTTATTTAGTTATTTAGTTATTTAGTTATTTAGTTATTTAGTTATTTAGTTATTTAGTTATTTAGTTATTTAGTTATTTAGTTATTTAGTTATTTAGTTATTTAGTTATTTAGTTATTTAGTTATTTAGTTATTTAGTTATTTAGTTATTTAGTTATTTAGTTATTTAGTTATTTAGTTATTTAGTTATTTAGTTATTTAGTTATTTAGTTATTTAGTTATTTAGTTATTTAGTTATTTAGTTATTTAGTTATTTAGTTATTTAGTTATTTAGTTATTTAGTTATTTAGTTATTTAGTTATTTAGTTATTTAGTTATTTAGTTATTTAGTTATTTAGTTATTTAGTTATTTAGTTATTTAGTTATTTAGTTATTTAGTTATTTAGTTATTTAGTTATTTAGTTATTTAGTTATTTAGTTATTTAGTTATTTAGTTATTTAGTTATTTAGTTATTTAGTTATTTAGTTATTTAGTTATTTAGTTATTTAGTTATTTAGTTATTTAGTTATTTAGTTATTTAGTTATTTAGTTATTTAGTTATTTAGTTATTTAGTTATTTAGTTATTTAGTTATTTAGTTATTTAGTTATTTAGTTATTTAGTTATTTAGTTATTTAGTTATTTAGTTATTTAGTTATTTAGTTATTTAGTTATTTAGTTATTTAGTTATTTAGTTATTTAGTTATTTAGTTATTTAGTTATTTAGTTATTTAGTTATTTAGTTATTTAGTTATTTAGTTATTTAGTTATTTAGTTATTTAGTTATTTAGTTATTTAGTTATTTAGTTATTTAGTTATTTAGTTATTTAGTTATTTAGTTATTTAGTTATTTAGTTATTTAGTTATTTAGTTATTTAGTTATTTAGTTATTTAGTTATTTAGTTATTTAGTTATTTAGTTATTTAGTTATTTAGTTATTTAGTTATTTAGTTATTTAGTTATTTAGTTATTTAGTTATTTAGTTATTTAGTTATTTAGTTATTTAGTTATTTAGTTATTTAGTTATTTAGTTATTTAGTTATTTAGTTATTTAGTTATTTAGTTATTTAGTTATTTAGTTATTTAGTTATTTAGTTATTTAGTTATTTAGTTATTTAGTTATTTAGTTATTTAGTTATTTAGTTATTTAGTTATTTAGTTATTTAGTTATTTAGTTATTTAGTTATTTAGTTATTTAGTTATTTAGTTATTTAGTTATTTAGTTATTTAGTTATTTAGTTATTTAGTTATTTAGTTATTTAGTTATTTAGTTATTTAGTTATTTAGTTATTTAGTTATTTAGTTATTTAGTTATTTAGTTATTTAGTTATTTAGTTATTTAGTTATTTAGTTATTTAGTTATTTAGTTATTTAGTTATTTAGTTATTTAGTTATTTAGTTATTTAGTTATTTAGTTATTTAGTTATTTAGTTATTTAGTTATTTAGTTATTTAGTTATTTAGTTATTTAGTTATTTAGTTATTTAGTTATTTAGTTATTTAGTTATTTAGTTATTTAGTTATTTAGTTATTTAGTTATTTAGTTATTTAGTTATTTAGTTATTTAGTTATTTAGTTATTTAGTTATTTAGTTATTTAGTTATTTAGTTATTTAGTTATTTAGTTATTTAGTTATTTAGTTATTTAGTTATTTAGTTATTTAGTTATTTAGTTATTTAGTTATTTAGTTATTTAGTTATTTAGTTATTTAGTTATTTAGTTATTTAGTTATTTAGTTATTTAGTTATTTAGTTATTTAGTTATTTAGTTATTTAGTTATTTAGTTATTTAGTTATTTAGTTATTTAGTTATTTAGTTATTTAGTTATTTAGTTATTTAGTTATTTAGTTATTTAGTTATTTAGTTATTTAGTTATTTAGTTATTTAGTTATTTAGTTATTTAGTTATTTAGTTATTTAGTTATTTAGTTATTTAGTTATTTAGTTATTTAGTTATTTAGTTATTTAGTTATTTAGTTATTTAGTTTATTTCGTAGCGTATTGCACTAAAAAGTTATAGGACTCCATAAAATATGTTCAGATGTTCATACAAATTCATATGAAATGAGACATATTGCACTAATATACGCAAATACAAGCGTTAAAACGCCAATACGAGAGGAATATATGAGACATATTGCAGTTAAATACGCAAATACAAGCGTTAAAATGCCAATACCAGAGTAATATATTTCTTAGCGTATTGCACTAAAAAGTTATAGGACTCCATAAAATATGTTCAGATGTTGATACAAACTCGTTTGAAATGAGACATATTGCAGTAATATACGCAAATACAAGCGTTAAAATGCCAATACCAGAGTAATATATTTCCTAGCGTATTGCACCAAAAAGTTATAGGACCCCGTAAAATATGTACGGATCAATTGATTCAAATTCGTTTCATATGAGACATATTGCAGTAATATACGCAAATACAAGCGTTAATATGCCAATACGAGAGGAATATATGAGACATATTGCAGTTATATACGCAAATACAAGCGTTAAAATGCCAATACCAGAGTAATATATTTCTTAGCGTATTGCACTAAAAAGTTATAGGAACCAATAAAATATGTTCAGATATTGATTCAAATTCGTTTTAAATGAGACATATTTCAGTAATATACGCAAATACAAGCGTTAAAATGCCAATACCAGAGTAATATATTTCTCAGCGTCTTGCCCTAAAAAGTTATAGGACTCTATAAAACATGTTCAGATGTTGATACAAATTCGTTTCAAATGAGACATATTGCAGTAATATACGCAAATACAAGCGTTAAAATGCCAATACCTGAGTAATATATAACTTAGCGTATTGTACTAAAAAGTTATAGGCCACCATTAAATATGTTCAGAAATTGATTCAAATTCGTTTCAAATGAGACATATTGCAGTAATATGCGCAAATACAAGCGTTAAAATGCCAATACCAGAGTAATTTATTTCCTAGCGTATTGCACCAAAAAGTTATAGGACCCCGTAAAATATATACGGATCAATTGATTCAAATTCGTTTCAAATGAGACATATTGCAGTAATATACGAGAATACAAGCGTTAAAATGCCAATACGAGAGGAATATATGAGACATATTGCAGTTAAATACGCAAATATAAGCGTTAAATTGCCAATACCAGAGTAATATATTTCTTAGCGTATTGCACTAAAAAGTTATAGGACTCCATAAAATATGTTCAAATGTTGATACAAATTCGTTTGAAATGAGACATATTGCAGTTATATACGCAAATACAAGCGTGAAAATGCCAATACCAGAGTAATATATTTCTTAGCGTATTGCACTAAAAAGTTATAGGACCCAATAAAATATGTTCAGATATTGATTCAAATTCGTTTTAAATGAGACATATTTCAGTAATATACGCAAATACAAGCGTTAAAATGCCAATACCAGAGTAATATATTTCTTAGCGTATTGCACTAAAAAGTTATAGGACTCCATAAAATATGTTCAGATGTTGATACAAATTCGTTTGAAATTAGACATATTGCAGTAATATACGCAAATACAAGCGTTAAAATGCCAATACCAGAGTAATATATTTCCTAGCGTATTGCACCAAAAAGTTATAGGACCCCGTAAAATATGTACGGATCAATTGATTCAAATTCGTTTCAAATGAGACATATTGCAGTAATATTCGCAAATACAAGCGTTAATATGCCAATACGAGAGGTATATATATGAGACATATTACAGTTATATACGCAAATACAAGCGTTAAAATGCCAATACCAGAGTAATATATTTCTTAGCGTATTGCACTAAAAAGTTATAGGACCCAATAAAATATGTTCAGATATTGATTCAAATTCGTTTTAAATGGGACATATTTCAGTAATATACGCAAATACAAGCGTTAAAATGCCAATACCAGAGTAATATATTTCTCAGCGTCTTGCCCTAAAAAGTTATAGGACACTATAAAACATGTTCAGATGTTGATACAAATTCGTTTCAAATGAGACATATTGCAGTAATATACGCAAATACAAGCGTTAAATTGCCAATACCAGAGTAATATATTTCTTAGCGTATTGTACTTATAAGTTATAGTTCACCATTAAAAATGTTCAGATATTGATTCAAATTCGTTTCAAATGAGACATTTAGCAGTAATATACGCAAATACAAGCGTTAAAATGCCAATACGAGAGGAATATATGAGACATATTGCAGTTATATAAGCAAATACAAGCGTTAAAATGCCAATACCAGAGTAATATATTTCTTAGCGTATTGCACTAAAAAGTTATAGGACTCCATAAAATATGTTCAGATGTTGATACAAATTCGTTTGAAATGAGACATATTGCACTAATATAGGCAAATACAAGCGTTAAAATGCCAATACCAGAGTAATATATTTCCTAGCGTATTGCACCAAAAAGTTATAGGACCCCGTAAAATATGTACGGATCAATTGATTCAAATTCGTTTCAAATGAGACATATTGCAGTAATATACGCAAATGCAAGCAGTAAAATGCCAATACGAGAGAAATATATGAGACATATTGCAGTTAAATACGCAAATACAAGCGTTAAAATGCCAATACCAGAGTAATATATTTCTTAGCGTATTGCACTAAAAAGTTATAGGACTCCATAAAATATGTTCAGATGTTGATACAAATTCGTTTGAAATGAGACATATTGCAGTAATATACGCAAATACAAGCGTTAAAATGCCAATACCAGAGTAATATATTTCCTAGCGTATTGCACCAAAAAGTTATAGGACCCCGTAAAATATGTACGGATCAATTGATTCAAATTCGTTTCAAATGAGACATATTGCAGTAATATACGCAAATACAAGCGTTAATATGCCAATACGAGAAGAACATATGAGACATATTGCAGTTATATACGCAAATACAAGCGTTAAAATGCCAATACCAGAGTAATATATTTCTTAGCGTATTGCACTAAAAAGTTATAGGACCCAATAAAATATGTTCAGATATTGATTCAAATTCGTTTTAAATGAGACATATTTCAGTAATATACGCAAATACAAGCGTTAAAATGCCAATACCAGAGTAATATATTTCTCAGCGTCTTGCCCTAAAAAGTTATAGGACTCTATAAAACATGTTCAGATGTTGATACAAATTCGTTTCAAATGAGACATATTGCAGTAATATACGCAAATACAAGCGTTAAAATGCCAATACCAGAGTAATATATTTCTTAGCGTATTGTACTTTTAAGTTATAGTTCACCATTAAAAATGTTCAGATATTGATTCAAATTCGTTTCAAATGAGACATTTAGCAGTAATATACGCAAATACAAGCGTTAAAATGCCAATACGAGAGGAATATATGAGACATATTGCAGTTATATAAGCAAATACAAGCGTTAAAATGCCAATACCAGAGTAATATATTTCTTAGCGTATTGCACTAAAAAGTTATAGGACTCCATAAAATATGTTCAGATGTTGATACAAATTCGTTTGAAATGAGACATATTGCACTAATATAGGCAAATACAAGCGTTAAAATGCCAATACCAGAGTAATATATTTCCTAGCGTATTGCACCAAAAAGTTATAGGAGCCCGTAAAATATGTACGGATCAATTGATTCAAATTCGTTTCAAATGAGACATATTGCAGTAATATACGCAAATACAAGCGCTAAAATGCCAATACCAGAGTAATATATTTCTTAGCGTATTGCACTAAAAAGTTATAGGACTCCATAAAATATGTTCAGATGTTGATACAAATTCGTTTGAAATGAGACATATTGCATTAATATACGCAAATACAAGCGTTAAAATGCCAATACCAGAGTAATATATTTCCTAGCGTATTGCACCAAAAAGTTATAGGCCACCATTAAAAATGTTCAGATATTGATTCAAATTCGTTTCAAAAGAGACATATAGCAGTAATATGCGCAAATACAAGCGTTAAAATGCCAATACGAGAGGAATATATGAGACATATTGCAGTTATATAAGCAAATACAAGCGTTAAAATGCCAATACCAGAGTAATATATTTCTTAGCGTATTGCACTAAAATGTTATTGAACTCCATAAAATATGTTCAGATGTTGATACAAATTCGTTTGAAATGAGAAATATTGCACTAATATAGGCAAATACAAGCGTTAAAATGCCAATACCAGAGTAATATATTTCCTAGCGTATTGCACCAAAAAGTTATAGGAGCCCGTAAAATATGTACGGATCAATTGATTCAAATTCGTTTCAAATGAGACATATTGCAGTAATTTACGCAAATACAAGCGTTAAAATGCCAATACGAGAGGAATATATGAGACATATTGCAGTTAAATACGCAAATACAAGCGTTAAAATGCCAATACCAGAGTAATATATTTCTTAGCGTATTGCACTAAAAAGTTATAGGACTCCATAAAATATGTTCAGATGTTGATACAAATTCGTTTGAAATGAGACATATTGCACTAATATAGGCAAATACAAGCGTTAAAATGCCAATACCAGAGTAATTTATTTCCTAGCGTATTGCACCAAAAAGTTATAGGACCCCGTAAAATATGTACGGATCAATTGATTCAAATTCGTTTCAAATGAGACATATTGCAGTAATATACGAGAATACAAGCGTTAAAATGCCAATACGAGAGGAATATATGAGACATATTGCAGTTAAATACGCAAATACAAGCGTTAAATTGCCAATACCAGAGTAATATATTTCTTAGCGTATTGCACTAAAAAGTTATAGGTCTCCATAAAATATGTTCAGACGTTGATACAAATTCGTTTGAAATGAGACATATTGCAGTAATATACGCAAATACAAGCGTTAAAATGCCAATACCAGAGTAATATATTTCCTAGCGTATTGCACCAAAAAGTTATAGGACCCCGTAAAATATGTACGGATCAATTGATTCAAATTCGTTTCAAATGAGACATATTGCAGTAATATACGAGAATACAAGCGTTAAAATGCCAATACGAGAGGAATATTTGAGACATATTGCAGTTAAATACGCAAATACAAGCGTTAAATTGCCAATACCAGAGTAATATATTTCTTAGCGTATTGCACTAAAAAGTTATAGGACTCCATAAAACATGTTCAGATGTTGATACAAATTCGTTTCAAATGAGACATATTGCAGTAATATACGCAAATACAAGCGTTAAAATGCCAATACCAGAGTAATATATTTCTTAGCGTATTGTACTTATAAGTTCACCATTAAAAATGTTCAGATATTGATTCAAATTCGTTTCAAATGAGACATTTAGCAGTAATATACGCAAATACAAGCGTTAAAATGCTAATACGAGAGGAATATATGAGACATAATGCAGTTATATAAGCAAATACAAGCGTTAAAATGCCAATACCAGGGTAATATATTTCTTAGCGTATTGCACTAAAAAGTTATAGGACTCCATAAAATATGTTCAGATGTTGATACAAATTCGTTTGAAATGAGACATATTGCACTAATATAGGCAAATACAAGCGTTAAAATGCCAATACTAGAGTAATATATTTCCTAGCGTATTGCACCAAAAAGTTATAGGACCCCGTAAAATATGTACGGATCAATTGATTCAAATTCGTTTCAAATGAGACATATTGCAGTAATATACGCAAATACAAGCGTAAAAATGCCAATACGAAAGGAATATATGAGACATATTGCAGTTAAATACGCAAATACAAGCGTTAAAATGCCAATACCAGGGTAATATATTTCTTAGCGTATTGCACTAAAAAGTTATAGGACTCCATAAAATATGTTCAGATGTTGATACAAATTCGTTTGAAATGAGACATATTGCAGTAATATACGCAAATACAAGCGTTAAAATGCCAATACCTGAGTAATATATAACTTAGCGTATTGTACTAAAAAGTTATAGGCCACCATTAAATATGTTCAGAAATTGATTCAAATTCGTTTCAAATGAGACATATTGCAGTAATATGCGCAAATACAAGCGTTAAAATGCCAATACCAGAGTAATATATTTCGAAGCGTATTGCACTAAAAAGTTATAGGACTCCATAAAATATGTTCAGATGTTCATACAAATTCATTTGAAATGAGACATATTGCACTAATATACGCAAATACAAGCGTTAAAATGCCAATACGAGAGGAATATATGAGACATATTGCAGTTAAATACGCAAATACAAGCGTTAAAATGCCAATACCAGAGTAATATATTTCTTAGCGTATTGCACTAAAAAGTTATAGGACTCCATAAAATATGTTCAGATGTTGATACAAATTCGTTTGAAATGAGACATATTGCAGTAATATACGCAAATACAAGCGTTAAAATGCCAATACCAGAGTAATATATTTCCTAGCGTATTGCACCAAAAAGTTATAGGACCCCGTAAAATATGTACGGATCAATTGATTCAAATTCGTTTCAAATGAGACATATTGCAGTAATATACGCAAATACAAGCGTTAATATGCCAATACGAGAGGAATATATGAGACATATTGCAGTTATATACGCAAATACAAGCGTTAAAATGCCAATACCAGAGTAATATATTTCTTAGCGTATTGCACTAAAAAGTTATAGGACCCAATAAAATATGTTCAGATATTGATTCAAATTCGTTTTAAATGAGACATATTTCAGTAATATACGCAAATACATGCGTTATAATGCCAATACCAGAGTAATATATTTCTCAGCGTCTTGCCCTAAAAAGTTATAGGACTCTATAAAACATGTTCAGATGTTGATACAAATTCGTTTCAAATGAGACATATTGCAGTAATATACGCAAATACAAGCGTTAAAATGCCAATACCTGAGTAATATATAACTTAGCGTATTGTACTAAAAAGTTATAGGCCACCATTAAATATGTTCAGAAATTGATTCAAATTCGTTTCAAATGAGACATATTGCAGTAATATGCGCAAATACAAGCGTTAAAATGCCAATACCAGAGTAATATATTTCCTAGCGTATTGCACCAAAAAGTTATAGGACCCCGTAAAATATATACGGATCAATTGATTCAAATTCGTTTCAAATGAGACATATTGCAGTAATATGCGCAAATACAAGCGTTAAAAGGACAATACTAGAGTAATATATTTCGTAGCGTATTGCACTAAAAAGTTATAGGACTCCATAAAATATGGTCAGATGTTCATACAAATTCATTTGAAATGAGACATATTGCACTAATATACGCAAATACAAGCGTTAAAATGCCAATACCAGAGTAATATATTTCCTAGCGTATTGCACCAAAAAGTTATAGGACCCCGTAAAATATGTACGGATCAATTGATTCAAATTCGTTTCAAATGAGACATATTGCAGTAATATACGAGAATACAAGCGTTAAAATGCCAATACGAGAGGAATATATGAGACATATTCCAGTTAAATACGCAAATACAAGCGTTAAATTGCCAATACCAGAGTAATATATTTCTTAGCGTATTGCACTAAAAAGTTATAGGACTCCATAAAACATGTTCAGATGTTGATACAAATTCGTTTCAAATGAGACATATTGCAGTAATATACGCAAATACAAGCGTTAAAACGCCAATACCAGAGTAATATATTTCTTAGAGTATTGTACTTATAAGTTATAGTTCACCATTAAAAATGTTCAAATATTGATTCAAATTCGTTTCAAATGAGACATTTAGCAGTAATATACGCAAATATAAGCGTTAAAATGCCAATACGAGAGGAATATATGAGACATATTGCAGTTATATAAGCAAATACAAGCGTTAAAATGCCAATACCAGAGTAATATATTTCTTAGCGTATTGCACTAAAAAGTTATAGGACTCCATAAAATATGTTCAGATGTTGATACAAATTCGTTTGAAATGAGACATATTGCAGTTATATACGCAAATACAAGCGTTAAAATGCCAATACGAGAGGAATATATGAGACATATTGCAGTTAAATACGCAAATACAAGCGTTAAAATGCCAATACCAGAGTAATATATTTCTTAGCGTATTGCACTAAAAAGTTATAGGACTCCATAAAATATGTTCAGATGTTGATACAAATTCGTTTGAAATGAGACATATTGCAGTAATATACGCAAATACAAGCGTAAAAATGCCAATACCAGAGTAATATATTTCCTAGCGTATTGCACCAAAGAGTTATAGGACCCCGTAAAATATGTACGGATCAATTGATTCAAATTCGTTTCAAATGAGACATATTGCAGTAATATACGCAAATACAAGCGTTAATATGCCAAAACGAGAGGAATATATGAGACATATTGCAGTTATATACGCAAATACAAGCGTTAAAATGCCAATACCAGAGTAATATATTTCTTAGCGTATTGCGCTAAAAAGTTATAGGACTCCATAAAATATGTTCAGATGTTGATACAAATTCGTTTGAAATGAGACATATTGCAGTAATATACGCAAATACAAGCGTTAAAATGCCAATACCAGAGTAATATATTTCCTAGCGTATTGCACCAAAAAGTTATAGGACCCCGTAAAATATGTACGGATCAATTGATTCAAATTCGTTTCAAATGAGACATATTGCAGTAATATACGCAAATACAAGCGTTAATATGCCAAAACGAGAGGAATATATGAGACATATTGCAGTTATATACGCAAATACAAGCGTTAAAATGCCAATACCAGAGTAATATATTGCTTAGCGTATTGCACTAAAAAGTTATAGGACCCAATAAAATATGTTCAGATATTGATTCAAATTCGTTTTAAATGAGACATATTTCAGTAATATACGCAAATACAAGCGTTAAAATGCCAATACCAGAGTAATATATTTCTTAGCGTATTGCACTAAAAAGTTATAGGACTCCATAAAATATGTTCAGATGTTGATACAAATTCGTTTGAAATTAGACATATTGCAGTAATATACGCAAATACAAGCGTTAAAATATACCAGAGTAATATATATCCTAGCGTATTGCACCAAACAGTTATAGGACCCCGTAAAATATGTACGCATCAATTGATTCAAATTCGTTTCAAATGAGACATATTGCAGTAATATACGCAAATACAAGCGTTAATATGCCAATACGAGAGGATTATATGAGACATATTGCAGTTATATACGCAAATACAAGCGTTAAAATGCCAATACCAGAGTAATATATTTCTTAGCGTATTGCACTAAAAAGTTATAGGACCCAATAAAATATGTTCAGATATTGATTCAAATTCGTTTTAAATGAGACATATTTCAGTAATATACGCAAATACAAGCGTTAAAATGCCAATACCTGAGAAATATATAACTTAGCGTATTGTACTAAAAAGTTATAGGCCACCATTAAATATGTTCAGAAATTGATTCAAATTCGTTTCAAATGAGACATATTGCAGTTATATACGCAAATACAAGCGTTAAAATGCCAATACCAGAGTAATATATTTCTTAGCGTATTGCACTAAAAAGTTATAGGACCCAATAAAATATATTCAGATATTGATTCAAATTCGTTTCAAATGAGACATATTGCAGTAATATACGCAAATACAAGCGTTAAAATGCCAATACCTGAGTAATATATAACTTAGCGTATTGTACTAAAAAGTTATAGGCCACCATTAAATATTTTCAGAAATTGATTCAAATTCGTTTCAAATGAGACATATTGCAGTAATATGCGCAAATACAAGCGTTAAAAGGACAATACTAGAGTAATATATTTCGTAGCGTATTGCACTAAAAAGTTATAGGACTCCATAAAATATGTTCAGATGTTGATACAAATTCGTTTGAAATGAGACATATTGCACTAATATAGGCAAATACAAGCGTTAAAATGCCAATACCAGAGTAATATATTTCCTAGCGTATTGCACCAAAAAGTTATAGGAGCCCGTAAAATATGTACGGATCAATTGATTCAAATTCGTTTCAAATGAGACATATTGCAGTAATATACGCAAATACAAGCGTTAAAATGCCAATACCTGAGTAATATATAACTTAGCGTATTGTACTAAAAAGTTATAGGCCACCATTAAATATGTTCAGAAATTGATTCAAATTCGTTTCAAATGAGACATATTGCAGTAATATGCGCAAATACAAGCGTTAAAATGCCAATACCAGAGTAATATATTTCGTAGCGTATTGCACTAAAAAGTTATAGGACTCCATAAAATATGTTCAGATGTTCATACAAATTCATATGAAATGAGACATATTGCACTAATATACGCAAATACAAGCGTTAAAACGCCAATACGAGAGGAATATATGAGACATATTGCAGTTAAATACGCAAATACAAGCGTTAAAATGCCAATACCAGAGTAATATATTTCTTAGCGTATTGCACTAAAAAGTTATAGGACTCCATCAAATATGTTCAGATGTTGATACAAACTCGTTTGAAATGAGACATATTGCAGTAATATACGCAAATACAAGCGTTAAAATGCCAATACCAGAGTAATATATTTCCTAGCGTATTGCACCAAAAAGTTATAGGACCCCGTAAAATATGTACGGATCAATTGATTCAAATTCGTTTCATATGAGACATATTGCAGTAATATACGCAAATACAAGCGTTAATATGCCAATACGAGAGGAATATATGAGACATATTGCAGTTATATACGCAAATACAAGCGTTAAAATGCCAATACCAGAGTAATATATTTCTTAGCGTATTGCACTAAAAAGTTATAGGAACCAATAAAATATGTTCAGATATTGATTCAAATTCGTTTTAAATGAGACATATTTCAGTAATATACGCAAATACAAGCGTTAAAATGCCAATACCAGAGTAATATATTTCTCAGCGTCTTGCCCTAAAAAGTTATAGGACTCTATAAAACATGTTCAGATGTTGATACAAATTCGTTTCAAATGAGACATATTGCAGTAATATACGCAAATACAAGCGTTAAAATGCCAATACCTGAGTAATATATAACTTAGCGTATTGTACTAAAAAGTTATAGGCCACCATTAAATATGTTCAGAAATTGATTCAAATTCGTTTCAAATGAGACATATTGCAGTAATATGCGCAAATACAAGCGTTAAAATGCCAATACCAGAGTAATTTATTTCCTAGCGTATTGCACCAAAAAGTTATAGGACCCCGTAAAATATATACGGATCAATTGATTCAAATTCGTTTCAAATGAGACATATTGCAGTAATATACGAGAATACAAGCGTTAAAATGCCAATACGAGAGGAATATATGAGACATATTGCAGTTAAATACGCAAATATAAGCGTTAAATTGCCAATACCAGAGTAATATATTTCTTAGCGTATTGCACTAAAAAGTTATAGGACTCCATAAAATATGTTCAGATGTTGATACAAATTCGTTTGAAATGAGACATATTGCAGTTATATACGCAAATACAAGCGTGAAAATGCCAATACCAGAGTAATATATTTCTTAGCGTATTGCACTAAAAAGTTATAGGACCCAATAAAATATGTTCAGATATTGATTCAAATTCGTTTTAAATGAGACATATTTCAGTAATATACGCAAATACAAGCGTTAAAATGCCAATACCAGAGTAATATATTTCTTAGCGTATTGCACTAAAAAGTTATAGGACTCCATAAAATATGTTCAGATGTTGATACAAATTCGTTTGAAATTAGACATATTGCAGTAATATACGCAAATACAAGCGTTAAAATGCCAATACCAGAGTAATATATTTCCTAGCGTATTGCACCAAAAAGTTATAGGACCCCGTAAAATATGTACGGATCAATTGATTCAAATTCGTTTCAAATGAGACATATTGCAGTAATATTCGCAAATACAAGCGTTAATATGCCAATACGAGAGGTATATATATGAGACATATTACAGTTATATACGCAAATACAAGCGTTAAAATGCCAATACCAGAGTAATATATTTCTCAGCGTCTTGCCCTAAAAAGTTATAGGACTCTATAAAACATGTTCAGATGTTGATACAAATTCGTTTCAAATGAGACATATTGCAGTAATATACGCAAATACAAGCGTTAAAATGCCAATACCAGAGTAATATATTTCTTAGCGTATTGTACTTTTAAGTTATAGTTCACCATTAAAAATGTTCAGATATTGATTCAAATTCGTTTCAAATGAGACATTTAGCAGTAATATACGCAAATACAAGCGTTAAAATGCCAATACGAGAGGAATATATGAGACATATTGCAGTTATATAAGCAAATACAAGCGTTAAAATGCCAATACCAGAGTAATATATTTCTTAGCGTATTGCACTAAAAAGTTATAGGACTCCATAAAATATGTTCAGATGTTGATACAAATTCGTTTGAAATGAGACATATTGCACTAATATAGGCAAATACAAGCGTTAAAATGCCAATACCAGAGTAATATATTTCCTAGCGTATTGCACCAAAAAGTTATAGGAGCCCGTAAAATATGTACGGATCAATTGATTCAAATTCGTTTCAAATGAGACATATTGCAGTAATATACGCAAATACAAGCGCTAAAATGCCAATACCAGAGTAATATATTTCTTAGCGTATTGCACTAAAAAGTTATAGGACTCCATAAAATATGTTCAGATGTTGATACAAATTCGTTTGAAATGAGACATATTGCATTAATATACGCAAATACAAGCGTTAAAATGCCAATACCAGAGTAATATATTTCCTAGCGTATTGCACCAAAAAGTTATAGGCCACCATTAAAAATGTTCAGATATTGATTCAAATTCGTTTCAAAAGAGACATATAGCAGTAATATGCGCAAATACAAGCGTTAAAATGCCAATACGAGAGGAATATATGAGACATATTGCAGTTATATAAGCAAATACAAGCGTTAAAATGCCAATACCAGAGTAATATATTTCTTAGCGTATTGCACTAAAAAGTTATTGAACTCCATAAAATATGTTCAGATGTTGATACAAATTCGTTTGAAATGAGAAATATTGCACTAATATAGGCAAATACAAGCGTTAAAATGCCAATACCAGAGTAATATATTTCCTAGCGTATTGCACCAAAAAGTTATAGGAGCCCGTAAAATATGTACGGATCAATTGATTCAAATTCGTTTCAAATGAGACATATTGCAGTAATTTACGCAAATACAAGCGTTAAAATGCCAATACGAGAGGAATATATGAGACATATTGCAGTTAAATACGCAAATACAAGCGTTAAAATGCCAATACCAGAGTAATATATTTCTTAGCGTATTGCACTAAAAAGTTATAGGACTCCATAAAATATGTTCAGATGTTGATACAAATTCGTTTGAAATGAGACATATTGCACTAATATAGGCAAATACAAGCGTTAAAATGCCAATACCAGAGTAATTTATTTCCTAGCGTATTGCACCAAAAAGTTATAGGACCCCGTAAAATATGTACGGATCAATTGATTCAAATTCGTTTCAAATGAGACATATTGCAGTAATATACGAGAATACAAGCGTTAAAATGCCAATACGAGAGGAATATATGAGACATATTGCAGTTAAATACGCAAATACAAGCGTTAAATTGCCAATACCAGAGTAATATATTTCTTAGCGTATTGCACTAAAAAGTTATAGGTCTCCATAAAATATGTTCAGACGTTGATACAAATTCGTTTGAAATGAGACATATTGCAGTAATATACGCAAATACAAGCGTTAAAATGCCAATACCAGAGTAATATATTTCCTAGCGTATTGCACCAAAAAGTTATAGGACCCCGTAAAATATGTACGGATCAATTGATTCAAATTCGTTTCAAATGAGACATATTGCAGTAATATACGAGAATACAAGCGTTAAAATGCCAATACGAGAGGAATATTTGAGACATATTGCAGTTAAATACGCAAATACAAGCGTTAAATTGCCAATACCAGAGTAATATATTTCTTAGCGTATTGCACTAAAAAGTTATAGGACTCCATAAAACATGTTCAGATGTTGATACAAATTCGTTTCAAATGAGACATATTGCAGTAATATACGCAAATACAAGCGTTAAAATGCCAATACCAGAGTAATATATTTCTTAGCGTATTGTACTTATAAGTTCACCATTAAAAATGTTCAGATATTGATTCAAATTCGTTTCAAATGAGACATTTAGCAGTAATATACGCAAATACAAGCGTTAAAATGCTAATACGAGAGGAATATATGAGACATAATGCAGTTATATAAGCAAATACAAGCGTTAAAATGCCAATACCAGGGTAATATATTTCTTAGCGTATTGCACTAAAAAGTTATAGGACTCCATAAAATATGTTCAGATGTTGATACAAATTCGTTTGAAATGAGACATATTGCACTAATATAGGCAAATACAAGCGTTAAAATGCCAATACTAGAGTAATATATTTCCTAGCGTATTGCACCAAAAAGTTATAGGACCCCGTAAAATATGTACGGATCAATTGATTCAAATTCGTTTCAAATGAGACATATTGCAGTAATATACGCAAATACAAGCGTAAAAATGCCAATACGAAAGGAATATATGAGACATATTGCAGTTAAATACGCAAATACAAGCGTTAAAATGCCAATACCAGAGTAATATATTTCTTAGCGTATTGCACTAAAAAGTTATAGGACTCCATAAAATATGTTCAGATGTTGATACAAATTCGTTTGAAATGAGACATATTGCAGTAATATACGCAAATACAAGCGTTAAAATGCCAATACCTGAGTAATATATAACTTAGCGTATTGTACTAAAAAGTTATAGGCCACCATTAAATATGTTCAGAAATTGATTCAAATTCGTTTCAAATGAGACATATTGCAGTAATATGCGCAAATACAAGCGTTAAAATGCCAATACCAGAGTAATATATTTCGAAGCGTATTGCACTAAAAAGTTATAGGACTCCATAAAATATGTTCAGATGTTCATACAAATTCATTTGAAATGAGACATATTGCACTAATATACGCAAATACAAGCGTTAAAATGCCAATACGAGAGGAATATATGAGACATATTGCAGTTAAATACGCAAATACAAGCGTTAAAATGCCAATACCAGAGTAATATATTTCTTAGCGTATTGCACTAAAAAGTTATAGGACGCCATAAAATATGTTCAGATGTTGATACAAATTCGTTTGAAATGAGACATATTGCAGTAATATACGCAAATACAAGCGTTAAAATGCCAATACCAGAGTAATATATTTCCTAGCGTATTGCACCAAAAAGTTATAGGACCCCGTAAAATATGTACGGATCAATTGATTCAAATTCGTTTCAAATGAGACATATTGCAGTAATATACGCAAATACAAGCGTTAATATGCCAATACGAGAGGAATATATGAGACATATTGCAGTTATATACGCAAATACAAGCGTTAAAATGCCAATACCAGAGTAATATATTTCTTAGCGTATTGCACTAAAAAGTTATAGGACCCAATAAAATATGTTCAGATATTGATTCAAATTCGTTTTAAATGAGACATATTTCAGTAATATACGCAAATACAAGCGTTATAATGCCAATACCAGAGTAATATATTTCTCAGCGTCTTGCCCTAAAAAGTTATAGGACTCTATAAAACATGTTCAGATGTTGATACAAATTCGTTTCAAATGAGACATATTGCAGTAATATACGCAAATACAAGCGTTAAAATGCCAATACCTGAGTAATATATAACTTAGCGTATTGTACTAAAAAGTTATAGGCCACCATTAAATATGTTCAGAAATTGATTCAAATTCGTTTCAAATGAGACATATTGCAGTAATATGCGCAAATACAAGCGTTAAAATGCCAATACCAGAGTAATATATTTCCTAGCGTATTGCACCAAAAAGTTATAGGACCCCGTAAAATATATACGGATCAATTGATTCAAATTCGTTTCAAATGAGACATATTGCAGTAATATGCGCAAATACAAGCGTTAAAAGGACAATACTAGAGTAATATATTTCGTAGCGTATTGCACTAAAAAGTTATAGGACTCCATAAAATATGGTCAGATGTTCATACAAATTCATTTGAAATGAGACATATTGCACTAATATACGCAAATACAAGCGTTAAAATGCCAATACCAGAGTAATATATTTCCTAGCGTATTGCACCAAAAAGTTATAGGACCCCGTAAAATATGTACGGATCAATTGATTCAAATTCGTTTCAAATGAGACATATTGCAGTAATATACGAGAATACAAGCGTTAAAATGCCAATACGAGAGGAATATATGAGACATATTCCAGTTAAATACGCAAATACAAGCGTTAAATTGCCAATACCAGAGTAATATATTTCTTAGCGTATTGCACTAAAAAGTTATAGGACTCCATAAAACATGTTCAGATGTTGATACAAATTCGTTTCAAATGAGACATATTGCAGTAATATACGCAAATACAAGCGTTAAAACGCCAATACCAGAGTAATATATTTCTTAGCGTATTGTACTTATAAGTTATAGTTCACCATTAAAAATGTTCAAATATTGATTCAAATTCGTTTCAAATGAGACATTTAGCAGTAATATACGCAAATATAAGCGTTAAAATGCCAATACGAGAGGAATATATGAGACATATTGCAGTTATATAAGCAAATACAAGCGTTAAAATGCCAATACCAGAGTAATATATTTCTTAGCGTATTGCACTAAAAAGTTATAGGACTCCATAAAATATGTTCAGATGTTGATACAAATTCGTTTGAAATGAGACATATTGCAGTTATATACGCAAATACAAGCGTTAAAATGCCAATACCAGAGTAATATATTTCCTAGCGTATTGCACCAAAGAGTTATAGGACCCCGTAAAATATGTACGGATCAATTGATTCAAATTCGTTTCAAATGAGACATATTGCAGTAATATACGCAAATACAAGCGTTAATATGCCAAAACGAGAGGAATATATGAGACATATTGCAGTTATATACGCAAATACAAGCGTTAAAATGCCAATACCAGAGTAATATATTTCTTAGCGTATTGCGCTAAAAAGTTATAGGACTCCATAAAATATGTTCAGATGTTGATACAAATTCGTTTGAAATGAGACATATTGCAGTAATATACGCAAATACAAGCGTTAAAATGCCAATACCAGAGTAATATATTTCCTAGCGTATTGCACCAAAAAGTTATAGGACCCCGTAAAATATGTACGGATCAATTGATTCAAATTCGTTTCAAATGAGACATATTGCAGTAATATACGCAAATACAAGCGTTAATATGCCAATACGAGAGGAATATATGAGACATATTGCAGTTATATACGCAAATACAAGCGTTAAAATGCCAATACCAGAGTAATATATTTCTTAGCGTATTGCACTAAAAAGTTATAGGACCCAATAAAATATGTTCAGATATTGATTCAAATTCGTTTTAAATGAGACATATTTCAGTAATATACGCAAATACAAGCGTTAAAATGCCAATACCAGAGTAATATATTTCTCAGCGTCTTGCCCTAAAAAGTTATAGGACTCTATAAAACATGTTCAGATGTTGATTCAAATTCGTTTCAAATGAGACATATTGCAGTAATATGCGCAAATACAAGCGTTAAAATGCCAATACCAGAGTAATATATTTCCTAGCGTATTGCACCAAAAAGTTATAGGACCCCGAAAAATATATACGGATCAATTGATTCAAATTCGTTTCAAATGAGACATATTGCAGTAATATGCGCAAATACAAGCGTTAAAAGGACAATACTAGAGTAATATATTTCGTAGCGTATTGCACTAAAAAGTTATAGGACTCCATAAAATATGGTCAGATGTTCATACAAATTCATTTGAAATGAGACATATTGCACTAATATACGCAAATACAAGCGTTAAAATGCCAATACCAGAGTAATATATTTCCTAGCGTATTGCACCAAAAAGTTATAGGACCCCGTAAAATATGTACGGATCAATTGATTCAAATTCGTTTCAAATGAGACATATTGCAGTAATATACGAGAATACAAGCGTTAAAATGCCAATACGAGAGGAATATATGAGACATATTCCAGTTAAATACGCAAATACAAGCGTTAAATTGCCAATACCAGAGTAATATATTTCTTAGCGTATTGCACTAAAAAGTTATAGGACTCCATAAAACATGTTCAGATGTTGATACAAATTCGTTTCAAATGAGACATATTGCAGTAATATACGCAAATACAAGCGTTAAAACGCCAATACCAGAGTAATATATTTCTTAGAGTATTGTACTTATAAGTTATAGTTCACCATTAAAAATGTTCAAATATTGATTCAAATTCGTTTCAAATGAGACATTTAGCAGTAATATACGCAAATATAAGCGTTAAAATGCCAATACGAGAGGAATATATGAGACATATTGCAGTTATATAAGCAAATACAAGCGTTAAAATGCCAATACCAGAGTAATATATTTCTTAGCGTATTGCACTAAAAAGTTATAGGACTCCATAAAATATGTTCAGATGTTGATACAAATTCGTTTGAAATGAGACATATTGCAGTTATATACGCAAATACAAGCGTTAAAATGCCAATACGAGAGGAATATATGAGACATATTGCAGTTAAATACGCAAATACAAGCGTTAAAATGCCAATACCAGAGTAATATATTTCTTAGCGTATTGCACTAAAAAGTTATAGGACTCCATAAAATATGTTCAGATGTTGATACAAATTCGTTTGAAATGAGACATATTGCAGTAATATACGCAAATACAAGCGTAAAAATGCCAATACCAGAGTAATATATTTCCTAGCGTATTGCACCAAAGAGTTATAGGACCCCGTAAAATATGTACGGATCAATTGATTCAAATTCGTTTCAAATGAGACATATTGCAGTAATATACGCAAATACAAGCGTTAATATGCCAAAACGAGAGGAATATATGAGACATATTGCAGTTATATACGCAAATACAAGCGTTAAAATGCCAATACCAGAGTAATATATTTCTTAGCGTATTGCGCTAAAAAGTTATAGGACTCCATAAAATATGTTCAGATGTTGATACAAATTCGTTTGAAATGAGACATATTGCAGTAATATACGCAAATACAAGCGTTAAAATGCCAATACCAGAGTAATATATTTCCTAGCGTATTGCACCAAAAAGTTATAGGACCCCGTAAAATATGTACGGATCAATTGATTCAAATTCGTTTCAAATGAGACATATTGCAGTAATATACGCAAATACAAGCGTTAATATGCCAAAACGAGAGGAATATATGAGACATATTGCAGTTATATACGCAAATACAAGCGTTAAAATGCCAATACCAGAGTAATATATTGCTTAGCGTATTGCACTAAAAAGTTATAGGACCCAATAAAATATGTTCAGATATTGATTCAAATTCGTTTTAAATGAGACATATTTCAGTAATATACGCAAATACAAGCGTTAAAATGCCAATACCTGAGAAATATATAACTTAGCGTATTGTACTAAAAAGTTATAGGCCACCATTAAATATGTTCAGAAATTGATTCAAATTCGTTTCAAATGAGACATATTGCAGTTATATACGCAAATACAAGCGTTAAAATGCCAATACCAGAGTAATATATTTCTTAGCGTATTGCACTAAAAAGTTATAGGACCCAATAAAATATATTCAGATATTGATTCAAATTCGTTTCAAATGAGACATATTGCAGTAATATACGCAAATACAAGCGTTAAAATGCCAATACCTGAGTAATATATAACTTAGCGTATTGTACTAAAAAGTTATAGGCCACCATTAAATATTTTCAGAAATTGATTCAAATTCGTTTCAAATGAGACATATTGCAGTAATATGCGCAAATACAAGCGTTAAAAGGACAATACTAGAGTAATATATTTCGTAGCGTATTGCACTAAAAAGTTATAGGACTCCATAAAATATGTTCAGATGTTGATACAAATTCGTTTGAAATGAGACATATTGCACTAATATAGGCAAATACAAGCGTTAAAATGCCAATACCAGAGTAATATATTTCCTAGCGTATTGCACCAAAAAGTTATAGGAGCCCGTAAAATATGTACGGATCAATTGATTCAAATTCGTTTCAAATGAGACATATTGCAGTAATATACGCAAATACAAGCGTTAAAATGCCAATACGAGAGGAATATATGAGACATATTGCAGTTAAATACGCAAATACAAGCGTTAAAATGCCAATACCAGAGTAATATATTTCTTAGCGTATTGCACTTAAAAGTTATAGGACTCCATAAAATATGTTCAGATGTTGATACAAATTCGTTTGAAATGAGACATATTGCAGTTATATACGCAAATACAAGCGTTAAAATGCCAATACCAGAGTAATATATTTCTTAGCGTATTGCACTAAAAAGTTATAGGACCCAATAAAATATGTTCAGATATTGATTCAAATTCGTTTTAAATGAGACATATTTCAGTAATATACGCAAATACAAGCGGTAAAATGCCAATACCAGAGTAATATATTTCTTAGCGTATTGCACTAAAAAGTTATAGGACCCAGTAAAATATGTTCAGATATTGATTCAAATTCGTTTGAAATGAGACATATTGCAGTAATATGCGCAAATACAAGCGTTAAAAGGACAATACTAGAGTAATATATTTCGTAGCGTATTGCACTAAAAAGTTATAGGACTCCATAAAATATGTTCAGATGTTCATACAAATTCGTTTCAAATGAGACATATTGCAGTAATATACGCAAATACAAGCGTTAAAATGCCAATACGAGAGGAATATATGAGACATATTGCAGTTAAATACGCAAATACAAGCGTTAAAATGCCAATACCAGAGTAATATATTTCTTAGCGTATTGCACTAAAAAGTTATAGGACTCCATAAAATATGTTCAGATGTTGATACAAATTCGTTTGAAATGAGACATATTGCAGTAATATACGCAAATATAAGCGTTAAAATGCCAATACCAGAGTAATATATTTCCTAGCGTATTGCACCAAAAAGTTATAGGACCCCGTAAAATATGTACGGATCAATTGATTCAAATTCGTTTCAAATGAGACATATTGCAGTAATATACGCAAATACAAGCGTTTATATGCCAAAACGAGAGGAATATATGAGACATATTGCAGTTATATACGCAAATACAAGCGTTAAAATGCCAATACCAGAGTAATATATTTCTTAGCGTATTGCACTAAAAAGTTATAGGACCCAATAAAATATGTTCAGATATTGATTCAAATTCGTTTTAAATGAGACATATTTCAGTAATATACGCAAATACAAGCGTTAAAATGCCAATACCAGAGTAATATATTTCTCAGCGTCTTGCCCTAAAAAGTTATAGGACTCTATAAAACATGTTCAGATGTTGATACAAATTCGTTTCAAATGAGACATATTGCAGTAATATACGCAAATACAAGCGTAAAAATGCCAGTACCAGAGTAATATATTTCTTAGCGTATTGTACTTATAAGTTATAGTTCACCATTAAAAATGTTCAGATATTGATTCGAATTCGTTTCAAATGAGACATTTAGCAGTAATATACGCAAATACAAGCGTTAAAATGCCAATACGAGAGGAATATATGAGACATATTGCAGTTATATAATCAAATACAAGCGTTAAAATGCCAATACCAGAGTAATATATTTCTTAGCGTATTGCACTAAAAAGTTATAGGACTCCATAAAATATGTTCAGATGTTGATACAAATTCGTTTGAAATGAGACATATTGCACTAATATAGGCAAATACAAGCGTTAAAATGCCAATACCAGAGTAATATATTTCCTAGCGTATTGCACCAAAATGTTATAGGAGCCCGTAAAATATGTACGGATCAATTGATTCAAATTCGTTTCGAATGAGACATATTGCAGTAATATACGCAAATACAAGCATTAAAATGCCAATACGAGAGGAATATATGAGACATATTGCAGTTATATACGCAAATACAAGCGTTAAAATGCCAATACCAGAGTTATATATTTCTTAGCGTATTGCACTAAAAAGTTATAGGACCCAATAAAATATGTTCAGATATTGATTCAAATTCGTTTTAAATGAGACATATTTCAGTAATATACGCAAATACAAGCGTTAAAATGCCAATACCAGAGTAATATATTTCTCAGCGTCTTGCCCTAAAAAGTTATAGGACTCTATAAAACATGTTCAGATGTTGATACAAATTCGTTTCAAATGAGACATATTGCAGTAATATACGCAAATACAAGCGTTAAAATGCCAATACCTGAGTAATATATAACTTAGCGTATTGTACTAAAAAGTAATAGGCCACCATTAAATATGTTTAGAAATTGATTCAAATTCGTTTCAAATGAGACATATTGCAGTAATATGCGCAAATACAAGCGTTAAAATGCCAATACCAGAGTAATATATTTCTTAGCGTATTGCACTAAAAAGTTATAGGACTCCATAAAATATGTTCAGATGTTCATACAAATTCATTTGAAATGAGACATATTGCACTAATATACGCAAATACAAGCGTTAAAATGCCAATACCAGATTAATATATTTCCTAGCGTATTGCACCAAAAAGTTATAGGACCCCGTAAAATATGTACGGATCAATTGATTCAAATTCGTTTCAAATGAGACATATTGCAGTAATATACGAGAATACAAGCGTTAAAATTCCAATACGAGAGGAATATATGAGACATATTGCAGTAAAATACGCAAATACAAGCGTTAAATTGCCAATACCAGAGTAATATATTTCTTAGCGTATTGCACTAAAAAGTTATAGGACTCCATAAAATATGTTCAGATGTTGATACAAATTCGTTTGAAATGAGACATATTGCAGTAATATACGCAAATACAAGCGTTAAAATGCCAATACGAGAGGAATATTTGAGACATATTGCAGTTATATAAGCAAATACAAGCGTTAAAATGCCAATACCAGAGTAATATATTTCTTAGCGTATTGCACTAAAAAGTTATAGGACTCCATAAAATATGTTCAGATGTTGATACAAATTCGTTTGAAATGAGACATATTGCACTAATATAGGCAAATACAAGCGTTAAAATGCCAATACCAGAGTAATATATTTCCTAGCGTATTGCACCAAAAAGTTATAGGACCCCGTAAAATATGTACGGATCAATTGATTCAAATTCGTTTCAAATGAGACATATTGCAGTAATATACGCAAATACAAGCGTTAATATGCCAATACGAGAGGAATATATGAGACATATTGCAGTTATATACGCAAATACAAGCGTTAAAATGCCAATACCAGAGTAATATATTTCTTAGCGTATTGCACTAAAAAGTTATAGTACCCAATAAAATATGTTCAGATATTGATTCAAATTCGTTTTAAATGAGACATATTTCAGTAATATACGCAAATACAAGCGTTAAAATGCCAATACCAGAGTAATATATTTCTCAGCGTCTTGCCCTAAAAAGTTATAGGACTCTATAAAACATGTTCAGATGTTGATACAAATTCGTTTCAAATGAGACATATTGCAGTAATATACGCAAATACAAGCGTTAAAATGCCAATACCAGAGTAATATATTTCTTAGCGTATTGCACTAAAAAGTTATAGGACCCAATAAAATATGTTCAGATATTGATTCAAATTCGTTTTAAATGAGACATATTTCAGTAATATACGCAAATACAAGCGGTAAAATGCCAATACCAGAGTAATATATTTCTTAGCGTATTGCACTAAAAAGTTATAGGACCCAATAAAATATGTTCAGATATTGATTCAAATTCGTTTGAAATGAGACATATTGCAGTAATATGCGCAAATACAAGCGTTAAAAGGACAATACTAGAGTAATATATTTCGTAGCGTATTGCACTAAAAAGTTATAGGACTCCATAAAATATGTTCAGATGTTCATACAAATTCATTTGAAATGAGACATATTGCACTAATATACGCAAATACAAGCGTTAAAATGCCAATACCAGAGTAATATATTTCCTAGCGTATTGCACCAAAAAGTTATAGGACCCCGTAAAATATGTACGGATCAATTGATTCAAATTCGTTTCAAATGAGACATATTGCAGTAATATACGAGAATACAAGCGTTAAAATGCCAATACGAGAGGAATATATGAGACATATTGCAGTTAAATACGCAAATACAAGCGTTAAATTGCCAATACCAGAGTAATATATTTCTTAGCGTATTGCACTAAAAAGTTATAGGACTCCATAAAATATGTTCAGATGTTGATACAAATTCGTTTGAAATGAGACATATTGCATTAATATACGCAAATACAAGCGTTAAAATGCCAATACCTGAGTAATATATTTCCTAGCGTATTGCACCAAAAAGTTATAGGCCACCATTAAAAATGTTCAGATATTGATTCAAATTCGTTTCAAAAGAGACATATAGCAGTAATATGCGCAAATACAAGCGTTAAAATGCCAATACGAGAGGAATATATGAGACATATTGCAGTTATATAAGCAAATACAAGCGTTAAAATGCCAATACCAGAGTAATATATTTCTTAGCGTATTGCACTAAAAAGTTATAGGACTCCATAAAATATGTTCAGATGTTGATACAAATTCGTTTGAAATGAGAAATATTGCACTAATATAGGCAAATACAAGCGTTAAAATGCCAATACCAGAGTAATATATTTCCTAGCGTATTGCACCAAAAAGTTATAGGAGCCCGTAAAATATGTACGGATCAATTGATTCAAATTCGTTTCAAATGAGACATATTGCAGTAATATACGCAAATACAAGCGTTAAAATGCCAATACGAGAGGAATATATGAGACATATTGCAGTTAAATACGCAAATACAAGCGTTAAATTGCCAATACCAGAGTAATATATTTCTTAGCGTATTGCACTAAAAAGTTATAGGACTCCATAAAATATGTTCAGATGTTGATACAAATTCGTTTGAAATGAGACATATTGCATTAATATACGCAAATACAAGCGTTAAAATGCCAATACCTGAGTAATATATTTCCTAGCGTATTGCACCAAAAAGTTATAGGCCACCATTAAAAATGTTCAGATATTGATTCAAATTCGTTTCAAAAGAGACATATAGCAGTAATATGCGCAAATACAAGCGTTAAAATGCCAATACGAGAGGAATATATGAGACATATTGCAGTTATATAAGCAAATACAAGCGTTAAAATGCCAATACCAGAGTAATATATTTCTTAGCGTATTGCACTAAAAAGTTATAGGACTCCATAAAATATGTTCAGATGTTGATACAAATTCGTTTGAAATGAGAAATATTGCACTAATATAGGCAAATACAAGCGTTAAAATGCCAATACCAGAGTAATATATTTCCTAGCGTATTGCACCAAAAAGTTATAGGAGCCCGTAAAATATGTACGGATCAATTGATTCAAATTCGTTTCAAATGAGACATATTGCAGTAATATACGCAAATACAAGCGTTAAAATGCCAATACGAGAGGAATATATGAGACATATTGCAGTTAAATACGCAAATACAAGCGTTAAATTGCCATAACCAGAGTAATATATTTCTTAGCGTATTGCACTAAAAAGTTATAGGACTCCATAAAATATGTTCAGATGTTGATACAAATTCGTTTGAAATGAGACATATTGCAGTAATATACGCAAATACAAGCGTTAAAATGCCAATACCAGAGTAATATATTTCCTAGCGTATTGCACCAAAAAGTTATAGGACCCCGTAAAATATGTACGGATCAATTGATTCAAATTCGTTTCAAATGAGACATATTGCAGTAATATACGAGAATACAAGCGTTAAAATGCCAATACGAGAGGAATATGTGAGACATATTGCAGTTAAATACGCAAATACAAGCGTTAAAATGCCAATACCAGAGTAATATATTTCTTAGCGTATTGCACTAAAAAGTTATAGGACTCCATAAAACATGTTCAGATGTTGATACAAATTCGTTTCAAATGAGACATATTGCAGTAATATACGCAAATACAAGCGTTAAAATGCCAATACCAGAGTAATATATTTCTTAGCGTATTGTACTTATAAGTTATAGTTCACCATTAAAAATGTTCAGATATTGATTCAAATTCGTTTCAAATGAGACATTTAGCAGTAATATACGCAATTACAAGCGTTAAAATGCCAATACGAGAGGAATATATGAGACATATTGCAGTTATATAAGCAAATACAAGTGTTAAAATGCCAATACCAGGGTAATATATTTCTTAGCGTATTGCACTAAAAAGTTATAGGACTCCATAAAATATGTTCAGATGTTGATACAAATTCGTTTGAAATGAGACATATTGCAGAAATATACGCAAATACAAGCGTTAAAATGCCAATACCTGAGTAATATTAACTTAGCGTATTGTACTAAAAAGTTATAAGCCTCCATTAAATATGTTCAGAAATTGATTCAAATTCGTTTCAAATGAGACATATTGCAGTAATATGCGCAAATACAAGCGTTAAAAGGACAATACTAGAGTAATATATTTCGTAGCGTATTGCACTAAAAAGTTATAGGACTCCATAAAATATGTTCAGATGTTCATACAAATTCATTTGAAATGAGACATATTGCACTAATATACGCAAATACAAGCGTTAAAATGCCAATACCAGAGTAATATATTTCCTAGCGTATTGCACCAAAAAGTTATAGGACCCCGTAAAATATGTACGGATCAATTGATTCAAATTCGTTTCAAATGAGACATATTGCAGTAATATACGCAAATACAAGCGTTAAAACGCCAATACCAGAGTAATATTTCTTAGCGTATTGTCCTTATAAGTTATAGTTCACCATTAAAAATGTTCAGATATTGATTCAAATTCGTTTCAAATGAGACATTTAGCAGTAATATACGCAAATACAAGCGTTAAAATGCCAATACGAGAGGAATATATGAGACATATTGCAGTTATATATGCAAATACAAGCGTTAAAATGCCAATACCAGAGTAATATATTTCTTAGCGTATTGCACTAAAAAGTTATAGGACTCCATAAAATATGTTCAGATGTTGATAGAAATTCGTTTGAAATGAGACATATTGCACTAATATAGGCAAATACAAGCGTTAAAATGCCAATACCAGAGTAATATATTTCCTAGCGTATTGCACCAAAAAGTTATAGGACCCCGTAAAATATGTACGGATCAATTGATTCAAATTCGTTTCAAATGAGACATATTGCAGTAATATACGCAAATACAAGCGTTAAAATGCCAATACGAGAGGAATATATGAGACATATTGCAGTTAAATACGCAAATACAAGCGTTAAAATGCCAATACCAGAGTAATATATTTCTTAGCGTATTGCACTAAAAAGTTATAGGACTCCATAAAATATGTTCAGATGTTGATACAAATTCATTTGAAATGAGACATATTGCAGTAATATACGCAAATACAAGCGTTAAAATGCCAATACCAGAGTAATATATTTCCTAGCGTATTGCACCAAAAAGTTATAGGACCCCGTAAAATATGTACGGATCAATTGATTCAAATTCGTTTCAAATGAGACATATTGCAGTAATATACGCAAATACAAGCGTTAATATGCCAAAACGAGAGGAATATATGAGACATATTGCAGTTATATACGCAAATACAAGCGTTAAAATGCCAATACCAGAGTAATATATTTCTTAGCGTATTGCACTAAAAAGTTATAGGACCCAATAAAATATGTTCAGATATTGATTCAAATTCGTTTTAAATGAGACATATTTCAGTAATATACGCAAATACAAGCGTTAAAATGCCAATACCAGAGTAATATATTTCTCAGCGTCTTGCCCTAAAAAGTTATAGGACTCTATAAAACATGTTCAGATGTTGATACAAATTCGTTTCAAATGAGACATATTGCAGTAATATACGCAAATACAAGCGTTAAAATGCCAGTACCAGAGTAATATATTTCTTAGCGTATTGTACTTATAAGTTATAGTTCACCATTAAAAATGTTCAGATATTGATTCAAATTCGTTTCAAATGAGACATTTAGCAGTAATATACGCAAATACAAGCGTTAAAATGCCAATACGAGAGGAATATATGAGACATATTGCAGTTATATAAGCAAATACAAGCGTTAAAATGCCAATACCAGAGTAATATATTTCTTAGCGTATTGCACTAAAAAGTTATAGGACTCCATAAAATATGTTCAGATGTTGATACAAATTCGTTTGAAATGAGACATATTGCACTAATATAGGCAAATACAAGCGTTAAAATGCCAATACCAGAGTAATATATTTCCTAGCGTATTGCACCAAAAAGTTATAGGAGCCCGTAAAATATGTACGGATCAATTGATTCAAATTCGTTTCAAATGAGACATATTGCAGTAATATACGCAAATACAAGCATTAAAATGCCAATACGAGAGGAATATATGAGACATATTGCAGTTATATACGCAAATACAAGCGTTAAAATGCCAATACCAGAGTAATATATTTCTTAGCGTATTGCACTAAAAAGTTATAGGACCCAATAAAATATGTTCAGATATTGATTCAAATTCGTTTTAAATGAGACATATTTCAGTAATATACGCAAATACAAGCGTTAAAATGCCAATACCAGAGTAATATATTTCTCAGCGTCTTGCCCTAAAAAGTTATAGGACTCTATAAAACATGTTCAGATGTTGATACAAATTCGTTTCAAATGAGACATATTGCAGTAATATACGCAAATACAAGCGTTAAAATGCCAATAGCTGAGTAATATATAACTTAGCGTATTGTACTAAAAAGTAATAGGCCACCATTAAATATGTTTAGAAATTGATTCAAATTCGTTTCAAATGAGACATATTGCAGTAATATGCGCAAATACAAGCGTTAAAATGCCAATACCAGAGTAATATATTTCTTAGCGTATTGCACTAAAAAGTTATAGGACTCCATAAAATATGTTCAGATGTTCATACAAATTCATTTGAAATGAGACATATTGCACTAATATACGCAAATACAAGCGTTAAAATGCCAATACCAGATTAATATATTTCCTAGCGTATTGCACCAAAAAGTTATAGGACCCCGTAAAATATGTACGGATCAATTGATTCAAATTCGTTTCAAATGAGACATATTGCAGTAATATACGAGAATACAAGCGTTAAAATGCCAATACGAGAGGAATATATGAGACATATTGCAGTTAAATACGCAAATACAAGCGTTAAATTGCCAATACCAGAGTAATATATTTCTTAGCGTATTGCACTTAAAAGTTATAGGACTCCATAAAATATGTTCAGATGTTGATACAAATTCGTTTGAAATGAGACATATTGCAGTAATATACGCAAATACAAGCGTTAAAAAGCCAATACGAGAGGAATATTTGAGACATATTGCAGTTATATAAGCAAATACAAGCGTTAAAATGCCAATACCAGAGTAATATATTTCTTAGCGTATTGCACTAAAAAATTATAGGACTCCATAAAATATGTTCAGATGTTGATACAAATTCGTTTGAAATGAGACATATTGCACTAATATAGGCAAATACAAGCGTTAAAATGCCAATACCAGAGTAATATATTTCCTAGCGTATTGCACCAAAAAGTTATAGGACCCCGTAAAAATATGTACGGATCAATTGATTCAAATTCGTTTCAAATGAGACATATTGCAGTAATATACGAGAATACAAGCGTTAAAATGCCAATACGAGAGGAATATATGAGACATATTGCAGTTAAATACGCAAATACAAGCGTTAAATTGCCAATACCAGAGTAATATATTTCTTAGCGTATTGCACTAAAAAGTTATAGGACTCCATAAAATATGTTCAGATGTTGATACAAATACGTTTGAAATGAGACATATTGCAGTAATATACGCAAATACAAGCGTTAAAATGCCAATACCAGAGTAAAATATTTCCTAGCGTATTGCACCAAAAAGTTATAGGACCCCGTAAAATATGTACGGATCAATTGATTCAAATTCGTTTCAAATGAGACATTTAGCAGTAATATACGCAAATACAAGCGTTAAAATGCCAATACGAGAGGAATATATGAGACATATTGCAGTTATATAAGCAAATACAAGCGTTAAAATGCCAATACCAGAGTAATATATTTCTTAGCGTATTGCACTAAAAAGTTATAGGACTCCATAAAATATGTTCAGATGTTGATACAAATTCGTTTGAAATGAGACATATTGCACTAATATAGGCAAATACAAGCGTTAAAATGCCAATACTAGAGTAATATATTTCCTAGCGTATTGCCACCAAAAAGTTATAGGACCCCGTAAAATATGTACGGATCAATTTGATTCAAATTCGTTTCAAATGAGACATTTAGCAGTAATATACGCAAATACAAGCGTTAAAAATGCCAATACGAGAGGAATATATGAGACATATTGCAGTTATATAAGCAAATACAAGCGTTAAAATGCCAATACCAGAGTAATATATTTCTCAGCGTCTTGCCCTAAAAAGTTATAGGACCCAATAAAATATGTTCAGATATTGATTCAAATTCGTTTCAAATGAGACATATTGCAGTAATATACGCAAATACAAGCGTTAAAATGCCAATACCTGAGTAATATATAACTAAGCGGATTGTACTAAAAAGTTATAGGCCACTATTAAATATGTTTAGAAATTGATTCAAATTCGTTTCAAATGAGACATATTGCAGTAATATGCGCAAATACAAGCGTTAAAATGCCAATACCAGAGTAATATATTTCTTAGCGTATTGCACTAAAAAGTTATAGGACTCCATAAAATATGTTCAGATGTTCATACAAATTCATTTGAAATGAGACATATTGCACTAATATACGCAAATACAAGCGTTAAAATGCCAATACCAGAGTAATATATTTCCTAGCGTATTGCCCCAAAAAGTTATAGGACCCCGTAAAATATGTACGGATCAATTGATTCAAATTCGTTTCAAATGAGACATATTGCAGTAATATACGAGAATACATGCGTTAAAATGCCAATACGAGAGGAATATATGAGACATATTGCAGTTAAATACGCAAATACAAGCGTTAAATTGCCAATACCAGAGTAATATATTTTTTAGCGTATTGCACTAAAAAGTTATAGGACTCCATAAAATATGTTCAGATGTTGATACAAATTCGTTTGAAATGAGACATATTGCTCTAATATAGGCAAATACAAGCGTTAAAATGCCAATACTAGAGTAATATATTTCCTAGCGTATTGCACCAAAAAGTTATAGGACCCCGTAAAATATGTACGGATCAATTGATTCAAATTCGTTTCAAATGAGACATATTGCAGTAATATACGCAAATACAAGCGTTAAAATGCCAATACGAGAGGAATATATGAGACATATTGCAATTAAATACGCAAATACAAGCGTTAAAATGCCAATACCAGAGTAATATATTTCTTAGCGTATTGCACTAAAAAGTTATAGGACTCCATAAAATATGTTCAGATGTCGATACAAATTCGTTTGAAATGATACATATTGCAGTAATATACGCAAATACAAGCGTTAAAATGCCAATACGAGAGGAATATATGAGACATATTGCAGTTAAATACGCAAATACAAGCGTTAAAATTCCAATACCAGAGTAATATATTTCTTAGCGTATTGCACCTAAAAAGTTATAGGACTCCATAAAATATGTTTCAGATGTTGATACAAATTCGTTTGAAATGAGGACATAATTGCACTTATATACGCAAATACAAGCGTTAACATGCCAATACCAGAGTAATATATTTCCTAGCGTATTGCACCAAAAAGTTATAGGACCCTGTAAAATATGTACGGATCAATTGATTCAAATTCGTTTCAAATGAGACATATTACAGTAATATACGCAAATACAAGCGTTAAAATGCCAATACGAGAGGAATATATGAGACATATTGCAGTTAAATACGCAAATACAAGCGTTAAAATGCCAATACCAGAGTAATATATTTCTTAGCGTATTTGCACTAAAAGTTATAGGACTCCATAAAATATGTTCAGATGTTGATACAAATTCGTTTGAAATGAGACATATTGCAGTAATATACGCAAATACAAGCGTTAAAATGCCAATACCAGAGTAATATATTTCTTAGCGTATTGCACTAAAAAGTTATAGGACTCCATAAAATATGTTCAGATGTTGATACAAATTCGTTTGAAATGAGACATATTGCACTAATATAGGCAAATACAAGCGTTAAAATGCCCAATACCAGAGTAATATCTTTCTTAGCGTATTGCACTAAAAAGTTATAGGACTCCATAAAATATGTTCAGATGTTGATACAAATTCGTTTGAAATGAGACATATTGCACTAATATAGGCAAATACAAGCGTTAAAATGCCAATACCAGAGTAATATATTTCCTAGCGTATTGCACCAAAAAGTTATGGGACCCCCGTAAAATATGTACGGATCAATTGATTCAAATTCGTTTCAAATGAGACATATTGCAGTAATATACGCAAATACAAGCGTTAAAATGCCAATACGAGAGAAATATATGAGACATATTGCAGTTAAATACGCAAATACAAGCGTTAAAATTCCAATACCAGAGTAATATATTTCTTAGCGTATTGCACTAAAAAGTTATAGGACTCCATAAAATATGTTCAGATGTTGATACAAATTCGTTTGAAATGAGACATATTGCACTAATATAGGCAAATACAAGCGTTAAAATGCCAATACCAGAGTAATATATTTCCTAGCGTATTGCACCAAAAAGTTATGGGACCCCCGTAAAATATGTACGGATCAATTGATTCAAATTCGTTTCAAATGAGACATATTGCAGTAATATACGCAAATACAAGCGTTAAAATGCCAATACGAGAGGAATATATGAGACATATTGCAGTTAAATACGCAAATACAAGCGTTAAAATGCCAATACCAGAGTAATATATTTCTAAGCGTATTGCACTAAAAAGTTATAGGACTCCATAAAATCTGTTCAGATAATGATACAAATTCGTTTGAAATGAGACATATTGCACTAATATAGGCAAATACAAGCGTTAAAATGCCAATACCAGGGTAATATATTTCCTACCGTATTGCACCAAAATGTTATAGGACCCCGTAAAATATGTACGGATCAATTGATTCAAATTCGTTTCAAATGAGACATATTGCAGTAATATACGAGAATACAAGCGTTAAAATGCCAATACGAGAGGAATATATGAGACATATTGCAGTTAAATACGCAAATACAAGCGTTAAATTGCCAATACCAGAGTAATATATTTCTTAGCGTATTGCACTAAAAAAGTTATAGGACTCCATAAAATATGTTCAGATGTTGATACAAATTCGTTTGAAATGAGACATATTGCATTAATATACGCAAATACAAGCGTTAAAATGCCAATACCAGAGTAATATATTTCCTAGCGTATTGCACCAAAAAGTTATAGGCCACCATTAAAAATGTTCAGATATTGATTCAAATTCGTTTCAAATGAGACATATAGCACTAATATACGCAAATACAAGCGTTAAAATGCCAATACGAGAGGAATATATGAGACATATTGCAGTTATATAAGCAAATACAAGCGTTAAAAATGCCAATACCAGAGTAATATATTTCTTAGCGTATTGCACTAAAAAGTTATAGGACACCATAAAATATGTTCAGATGTTGATACAAATTCGTTTGAAATGAGACATATTGCACTAATATAGGCAAATACAAGCGTTAAAATGCCAATACCAGAGTAATATATTTCCTAGCGCATTGCACCAAAAAGTTATAGGACCCCGTAAAATATGTACGGATCAATTGATTCAAATTCGTTTCAAATGAGACATATTGCAGTAATATACGCAAATACAAGCGTTAAAATGCCAATACCGAGAGGAATATATGAGACATATTGCAGTTAAATACGCAAATACAAGCGTTAAAATGCCAATACCAGAGTAATATATTTCTTAGCGTATTGCACTAAAAAGTTATAGGACTCCATAAAATATATTCAGATGTCGATACAAATTCGTTTGAAATGAGACATATTGCAGTGACATACGCAAATACAAGCGTTAAAATGCCAATACGAGAGGAATATATGAGACAAATTGCAGTTAAATACGCAAATACCAGCGTTAAAATTCCAATACCAGAGTAATATATTTCTTAGCGTATTGCACTAAAAAGTTATAGGACTCCATAAAATATGTTCAGATGTTGATACAAATTCGTTTGAAATGAGACATATTGCACTAATATACGCAAATACAAGCGTTTAAATGCCAATACCAGAGTAATATATTTCCTAGCGTATTGCACCAAAAAGTTATAGGACCCCGTAAAATATGTACGGATCAATTGATTCAAATTCGTTTCAAATGAGACATATTGCAGTAATATACGAGAATACAAGCGTTAAAATGCCAATACGAGAGGAATATATGAGACATATTGCAGTTAAATACGCAAATACAAGCGTTAAATTGCCAATACCAGAGTAATATATTTCTTAGCGTATTGCACTAAAAAGTTATAGGACTCCATAAAATATGTTCAGATGTTGATACAAATACGTTTGAAATGAGACATATTGCAGTAATATACGCAAATACAAGCGTTAAAATGCCAATACCAGAGTAAAATATTTCCTAGCGTATTGCACCAAAGAGTTATAGGACCCCGTAAAATATGTACGGATCAATTGATTCAAATTCGTTTCAAATGAGACATTTAGCAGTAATATACGCAAATACAAGCGTTAAAATGCCAATACGAGAGGAATATATGAGACATATTGCAGTTATATAAGCAAATACAAGCGTTAAAATGCCAATACCAGAGTAATATATTTCTTAGCGTATTGCACTAAAAAGTTATAGGACTCCATAAAATATGTTCAGATGTTGATACAAATTCGTTTGAAATGAGACATATTGCACTAATATAGGCAAATACAAGCGTTAAAATGCCAATACTAGAGTAATATATTTCCTAGCGTATTGCACCAAAAAGTTATAGGACCCCGTAAAATATGTACGGATCAATTGATTCAAATTCGTTTCAAATGAGACATTTAGCAGTAATATACGCAAATACAAGCGTTAAAATGCCAATACGAGAGGAATATATGAGACATATTGCAGTTATATAAGCAAATACAAGCGTTAAAATGCCAATACCAGAGTAATATATTTCTCAGCGTCTTGCCCTAAAAAGTTATAGGACTCTATAAAACATGTTCAGATGTTGATACAAATTCGTTTCAGATGAGACATATTGCAGTAATATACGCAAATACAAGCGTTAAAATGCCAATACCTGAGTAATATATAACTTAGCGTATTGTACTAAAAAGTTATAGGCCACCATTAAATATGTTCAGAAATTGATTCAAATTCGTTTCAAATGAGACATATTGCAGTAATATGCGCAAATACAAGCGTTAAAAGGACAATACTAGAGTAATATATTTCGTAGCGTATTGCACTAAAAAGTTATAGGACTCCATAAAATATGTTCAGATGTTGATACAAATTCGTTTGAAATGAGACATATTGCACTAATATACGCAAATACAAGCGTTAAAATGCCAATACCAGAGTAATATATTTCCTAGCGTATTGCACCAAAAAGTTATAGGACCCCGTAAAATATGTACGGATCAATTGATTCAAATTCGTTTCAAATGAGACATATTGCAGTAATATACGCAAATACAAGCGTTAAAATGCCAATACGAGAGGAATATATGAGACATATTGCAGTTAAATACGCAAATACAAGCGTTAAAATGCCAATACCAGAGTAATATATTTCTTAGCGTATTGCACTAAAAAGTTATAGGACTCCATAAAATATGTTCAGATGTTGATACAAATTCGTTTGAAATGAGACATATTGCATTAATATACGCAAATACAAGCGTTAAAATGCCAATACCAGAGTAATATATTTCCTAGCGTATTGCACCAAAAAGTTATAGGCCACCATTAAAAATGTTCAGATATTGATTCAAATTCGTTTCAAATGAGACATATAGCAGTAATATACGCAAATACAAGCGTTAAAATGCCAATACGAGAGGAATATATGAGACATATTGCAGTTATATAAGCAAATACAAGCGTTAAAATCCTAATACCAGAGTAATATATTTCTTAGCGTATTGCACTAAAAAGTTATAGGACTCCATAAAATATGTTCAGATGTTGATACAAATTCGTTTGAAATGAGACATATTGCACTAATATAGGCAAATACAAGCGTTAAAATGCCAATACCAGAGTAATATATTTCCTAGCGTATTGCACCAAAAAGTTATAGGACCCCGTAAAATATGTACGGATCAATTGATTCAAATTCGTTTCAAATGAGACATATTGCAGTAATATACGCAAATACAAGCGTTAAAATGCCAATACGAGAGGAATATATGAGACATATTGCAGTTAAATACGCAAATACAAGCGTTAAAATTCCAATACCAGAGTAATATATTTCTTAGCGTATTGCACTAAAAAGTTATAGGACTCCATAAAATATGTTCAGATGTTGATACAAATTCGTTTGAAATGAGACATATTGCACTAATATACGCAAATACAAGCGTTAAAATGCCAATACCAGAGTAATATATTTCCTAGCGTATTGCACCAAAAAGTTATAGGACCCCGTAAAATATGTACGGATCAATTGATTCAAATCCGTTTCAAATGAGACATATTGCAGTAATATACGCAAATACAAGCGTTAAAATGCCAATACGAGAGGAATATATGAGACATATTGCAGTTAAATACGCAAATACAAGCGTTAAAATGCCAATACCAGAGTAATATATTTCTTAGCGTATTGCACTAAAAAGTTATAGGACCCAATAAAATATGTTCAGATATTGATTCAAATTCGTTTCAAATGAGACATATTGCAGTAATATACGCAAATACAAGCGTTAAAATGCCAATACCTGAGTAATATATAACTAAGCGGATTGTACTAAAAAGTTATAGGCCACTATTAAATATGTTTAGAAATTGATTCAAATTCGTTTCAAATGAGACATATTGCAGTAATATGCGCAAATACAAGCGTTAAAATGCCAATACCAGAGTAATATATTTCTTAGCGTATTGCACTAAAAAGTTATAGGACTCCATAAAATATGTTCAGATGTTGATACAAATACGTTTGAAATGAGACATATTGCA